>JAHBCN010018809.1:0-16731 GCA_019359885.1 Listronotus oregonensis
TTGTGATTTGGATTCATGAGGGCATAAAGTAAATATTTTTTAAATTTTTCAGACATCTAAATTAATGCTATAAAAACATTTTTTTTTTTTTTTGCACATGTTAAAACCGTTAATATTTTTAAGTTATAGATATATCGTCTTCAACCCCAAAAAAAAAACCCAAATTATAAAGAAATATATTTGTAAAAAAAAATATAAATGAAACATTTATAAAAGCATTTGTGGGAACCATCCCCAAGGGGTTTGACAAATTTTGGGAAAAAAACCAAATTGAATATACAAATCGAACGCCCCTTTTTTCAATTGCCAGCTAAGAAATTTTTTTTTTTTTTTTTTGATTTAATTTTGCTTTAAAAAAAATTTAAAAAAAATATAACCCCAATAAACAGGTATATAAATATTTTTGATGAGATAAATAATAAAGAAGATATAAACGAAAATGTAATTTTGAAAAAAAATTTTCCCCCCCAAAATAAAAAAAAAATATTTTTTTATTTTTAAAAATTTTTTTTGTATTGGCAAAAACCCATAGCTATATGGGGAAAAATTTAAATTTAAAAAAGAGGGGGGGAAAAAAAAATGATAACGACATTTGTTAAGGTTCTTTACCCTTCCCAAAAAAAAATTTTTTTTTACCATCAGTTGGGGTTTTAAAAAATGATTTTTTTAAAAATTTTGGGTTCGGGGTTTAAAAAGACCTAATCAATTGGTATTAATCCCAATCTGTTAAAATCAAAACCTAAACGTAACATATTCTGCGTTTTTTCATCATTATTTTTTAAATTTTTACATCATAAAATGGGGGCCCCTTTTCAAAATTTGTTAGCACGCATACACGCATACAGAGACGTATTTTGTCATACGATTCACTTAAAATAATCTTTTTTTATAGCATCTACGCCTTTAGATTTAATTAAACTCATATTTTAAAATGTTTTAATTTTATTTTTGAAACACATAACAAAATCAAATGCGGGCAAAGCTTTAAAAAAAAAATAAGCCCCCTTGTATATTATTTTACGCTTTTTTTTTTTTCATAATATTATTTACTTTTTTACAAATATGTTTATTTTAGTCTACTTTTTTTTAATAACGCCCCAACGAAGAGAAACTAACAAATTACTTTTTAAATTCCGAAACGATAAAATTTTAGTTTGAGAGTTGATGATTTTAAAAGCGTAGAAGCAAAAAACTGGGGTTTATCGTTTAATTTAACAATCCCGGGGGAATTTGCTGAGTTTTTTTTTATCTTATTTTTGAAAAAACCCCCGGATAATTTAGTTTACAAGTTTAAAAATTGGTTCTTTGAAATTAAATGTTTTGGGGGTTTTTTAAATAACAAGGGGAAAAAAGCTTCGTTAGAATTTAAAAAACTGTAATACCTTGTTAGTATTGATTAAAAAATTTAAAACCCACTAAAGATAGAACATAGAGGGGGGTAAAATATTACCAGAAGTTTAAAAAAAATAATTTTGTATAATCTGTCTTTTTTTTTAAATTTTTTATGCAACAATTTGTATTTGATTACATAAAAAAATTTTTATGTTAAAATTTTTAAATAATATTTAGTTTAGTTTTTTTTTGGGCTCAAATTTAAAAAATAATAACACAGGTCCACAAAAATGTGGTGTGTACTGGGTGTCGGAGTAAGGTTTTCTGGAATTTTTTTTTCCGCTGGAAACGAATATGAAGTCAAAATGAGGGGTCAAACAGCAAACAATCAATAAAAACCCAAAAAACCAACACGGCACTTAAACCAGCAGAAACCTGCTACCAAGAAATGTTTGGACTATGACTATATAAGCTATAACAGTTACAAAAAAATTTATAAAACAAAAAACACAGCTTTCAAAATTGTCTATCTAAAAAAGTATATAAATATTTTTGATAAGATAAATAATAAAGGAGATATAAACGAAAATGTAATTTTGACAACAAATTTTAGTCCCAATAGGAAAAAAAATATTAATGTGATTTTTGTTTTTTTTTTATTATAAATCATTTATTTTATTAACTTGAATTTTAAATCACTCAAAGTTTTCAGAAAAAAAAAAAAAAATCAAATTATTTCTAGAGGTATACCTTGCAAAAATCCTGTAAGTTCGTTTTTTTTTATTATAACTCGAAAAAATTATTTTTGGGGGGAATATAATTTTAAAATTTAAAAGGGCTTGAAACTGTTTTTTAAAACCAATTTTTCTAATCAATTAATGGGGAAAAAAAAAAATTGGGAAAATATTAATGGTAGGCACCAGATCATAACAAAAAGAACGTAATCAAACTTATAAATTAACTGAATAGGTAACAAAAAAAATTATGTTAATATTTAGTTCCTCCTCAAGACGAATTATTTTGGATCTCCCGGCTACTGGGGTACTAAATGATTTTAAAAAAAAACTTGGGAAATGTTATTCCCCCCTTTTTTATTGTTTTTTAAAAAAATTTGGGGGTTTTTGAAAAAAAATCTTAGATCCCCACTAATAACTTTAAAAACCACATTTTTATAAATTCAAAAAAGGAGACTTTGGGCCCCAAAAAATACGATTTATTTCATTAGCCTGCAAAGCCGTCCCCAAAAATTTTTTCTCGGTGAAGGGGGGTTATCGTCAACTAAAAAAAATTTTTGCCAAATTTAGAAATTTGGGCCCCAAAAAAGGAAGTATGAAAAATCTCAAAAAGGGAAAAAATTGGGCCCGGGATTAAAAAAGTCAGTTTTCCCCCTTGTATATTCCCCCCCCCCAAACTGTGATACCCCCCCACCAAACGTTTTTGGGGGTACCATTTTTTTCCCCGGCATACCGTTTATTTGGCGCTTCCAAACAAGAATACTACCATCCGAATGAAAAGATTAAAACCTTTTTTTTCGTCGAAAAAAAAACAGTTTTCCCCCTTTTTATGGTCCAGTCGCGATACTGTTTCCCCTGCTAACCTAGCTGCACGATGATGGGCAGCAAACGGGTACATTGGGAGATTATAAAAAAAAAAGCTCCAATGAGTTTGATTTCTGTCACTAATAAATTAGGAATTTTTTGCCCCATGTCAATATTTTCGAATATCCCCCGTATATCCCAAGAAAAGGGGTTTTTTTAAAAAAAGAAAAAAAGTATTTAATTGAAGATTTTTTTAGTGTATATAGGAATTTTTAAAATGGTTTTTTAAAAAAAAACCTTGGGGGAAAAATTTTTTAAAAAAAAAAGTGTTTTAGTTTACCCCTGTATAAAACCCCTTTTTTTTTCCACTTGACATCCATCCCCAAAAAAAATCTACACACCCCCCGCTAACATCGAAAACCCATTTTTTAAAATCGTTTACCGTTTTCCAAAAAATTTAATTTAAAATACCCCAAAAAATTATGCACTTCGAGTGTCCAGCAGTTTAGGTTGTTGGTCTCGGCTACAATTTTTTAGTGCAATGAAAAAATATGGGATCTTTTAATACATTTAACGTTCAAAAAAACGCATTGATCTGATTTTTATATAGATAAGCACGATAACAAGCATGTTCCCCAAAAATTTATGCGTATAATTGTTGTTATGTATTTTCTAGGGGCAGTTAGGTTTTATAGTAATTGTGTGGAATTTTGTTTTAAGTGAGTATATTTTTTGGGTTTAGTTTTGCAATATTCCCTTTTCCCCCCCTTTTATTCCATTTACTGATAAAATTTTTTTTTTTTTTGTTATATCCGTCATTGAAGTTTAGAGTGGGGTGCTGTACGATTAATAATACATTTTGCTATTTTGTTAAAGCTATAATAAAAATAACAGAAACGTTCTTATGCAAAGAGAACTACAAATATAGAAACCTTTTAAAACTATTTATTAGATGTATGAAGAATGTAAGTCTTGAGTCTAACAACCATAATCAGTTAAAACTTACCAAAAATAACTTTTTTAGAAAAGCACGTAAGTTTAAGTGACAAATTAATAAAGAGGCAATTATTATTGTTCAATGGTTGTTAAACCTCTTGAAGAAGTTTGTTGAAGAAAATAAGCTTCCAACGAAAGAAAGATGAACCAAGGCCTAAAGTGATTTTGACGTTGATTTAGATAGCTAAAAATTCATCATTTTTTTAAAGTTTTTCCCAAAATTATTTTTTTTCGTTTATTTTTTGTTTTTCTGAGGTTTTGAAAATGAATAAGAAAAAATGATTTTAAAATAATTTTGCTTCCACAGAAAAAAAAACATCTTCAGCATCTTCAAGATTCATGATATATTTCCGTTAAAAACAATTATTCATGTCGCCAAATAAATATTTAATTTTTAAATTTCGTTTGATTAGGGTAAATCTCTACCAAAAATTATTTTAAAATAATTTTGCTTCCACAGAAAAAAAAACATCTTCAGCATCTTCAAGATTCAATTATTTCCAAAAATTTTGTCGCCAAATAAATATTTAATTTTTAAATTTCGTTTGATTGGGGTAAATTTCCAAAAAAAATAATATCTATTTATTAAAAATAAAACCTTTTTAAAATATTACGCGCTCAGTATTTTTATCACAATCGGATAGTGCATCGGAAATTGTTTTGAGTTTACCACATATTCTAAGGCAATTTTTTTTAAGCGAATACTAATAGCTAAATAAATTTTTTTAAGGGTTATAATTTTATGTGTGACTCGGTATAGTTACTTATATTTATTACTATTTAATGTAGAAGGCATACCAAGTACTTAACACTTACATTGGAATTTAACGGTTAAATTTCTAAAGTTTTAAAATTTATCAAAATTTATAAGAGTGCCCTTATACTTATAGGCCAGTAACTAAAGACCTAAAAGTACCCAAAGCTATAAATAAATCTGTACAGTTTTACAAAATATGCGAATAAGAGAATTTTTGTTTAGACAAAAAATGAAGATCACCTCGAAATCTACAAAAATTGTCCTTACCATTTTTTTCGCAACACAAATATTTTTCGCAAGAAGGGCCGTCGAAAAATTCATAATATTCCACACTGGATAGATGTGGTAGTAGTAGTTTCTTACTAAAAAATGCAGATGGGCAAAGCAGTTTTTCATCAAAACGCAAGAAAGATGAAGAAAATTTTCTGGATCATGGAACACTTGCTAAGGTTTCGTTATAAAAAAGAAGTGTTAATAACAAACCATTTTTTCAAAACAATTCGTCCGCCCACTTATAAGTGAATCCATGAAGATAGCGGCATTTTAGCGGTAGAGCGGCAGCTGAAATGAGGGGACTTTTGGGTCCCGTTATCTCGAAAACCATCGATTTTTCGAAAAAAAAATATGGAACTATTATGGTACATTACAAGGCGATCTTCATTTTTTGTAAAAACAAAAATTTTCCAATTTGCATATTTTGGCAGATATAAGTGGAAAACCCATTTTTCGGGCATTGAGGGGCCCTTTCCCACCTGTAAATGTTAATTAACTTTTTTTCGCTTGAAAGCATCTCCCAAGACCCAAGAATTGCGCTATAAGGGAAAACTGTTCAGATTTATTTACAGCTTTGTCCGTTCACCTACTGGACTATTACAGTAGGTTAGTGTATTATACAACTTCTAATTCCTCATAATAAATTAATGTTAAAATAAGCATAAATATTTGTAATTTTGAACCAATTTTTAAATTTTGTATGTTTCCTTTGGCAGTGTAGAAATAATATTGATTGCTAACAGAAAATTTGGGTGTCGGTGGTTTCTATATTAATTAACATAGTTAGGGGTATATGTATACATAAGGTCTGGAAACCTACCTTGGGGCTATATACACATAAATAGAAATTTGTTTGGGGAACAGGGTGATTTACCACCCATTCTGCTTGTAAACAAACACACTGTTCAGGTAGTTTGTTAGAGTAAAAATACATTTTTAGGTAGATTAAATTACTATTTTATAATAATTTAAAATACAATAATGAACAACGCCTTTTGTATTACAACATGCTTAAGTACAAACTAATTAAAAAAAATTAATCGGTTAAGAGCAAGTCGGACTGAAGCGATATATAGATTCCGTACTATAATTTTTAAGAAACATGCGATTAACCGAATTTAGGTACATATATTTTACTCTCATTCAATTGCGACATTACACCTAATTAGGTTATAGAACATTTTGCTTGCAACAAATACAATATAAATACTGATTTGGTTTTCGCTTTTAATAGTGGGATTTTCTAAAATTTTAGCAAATCTGATACGCCGTTATAGCTGAAACTGAGTATAACAGCCTAGAGTAAATTTGAAAAATCTCTTTAATATGCTCTGCTAATAACAGATTTATGCTAATGTGAAATATTATGATAGATCGTTTTCGAAATAACGTTTAAAATCTTACATAATATTAGGGTTTTACATATACAGTGCATTCCTAAAGTAATTAATAAAATCGTTAAAAATGTATGAAATAGCTTTTGGTAAAAACACTTAAACTTACGAAGTTTAATTTCTTTTTGAACATTTTTTTCACATAGAATTAATATATTATATTATATATTTCTTTTAAATCGATGCGATAATTTTGAGTATGGATTAAATAAAAAAAAAGTCAAAAAGCGCTATTAAAGTTTAAAAATACTAATTCTAATGGCAATATATTCTTTAAATGCTCCTGCTTTGTAACGTGCATTTTGCTTTTTATGTATCTTCACGAAAAGTAATACGGGGGTATTAAATCTGGACCTATTGACATGGCCGTTAAAGGAAAAGGTAGCCTGGACAGAAAAAAATATCTTCTTTATGAAATTGTCATCACGATAAATTTCTTTAAGCAATGTAGGTAACTACTTCGAAATCCAATCATAGTGACAATTTTAATTCTTTCTCATTCTGTTAATTTAACCATGTCTTAGCTCGATAAACACTTTAAATTCGCCTGTTTAATATAAAGATCAGAAATAAATTCTTTAAAGAATTAATTAAAAGGGCTATTTAACAAAGTTTAATCTTAAATGAGTAATAGTTGACAAAAATTAGACATTTATTTTAAGGTAACAGTCATGGTGCCAATTATACATCATTTGAACATATGCTCCTTTATCTCCGTAATAAAAAATGGGTGATACCATTAAAAAAAATAACGATGACGTAGTATCTCCCACAGGGATCACCCTGTATATATCAATTATATCTAAAAAATGCGCAAAAAAAACTTTATGGGTTTGAGCGTTTTCCCAAATTGTTCCTTAAATCTTTAACGAATTTATCCCCTACGAATGCACTCTATAATCACTATCTGTAATTATATTATTACCTTGTTGCCCAGTAAAACAAAACAAGCGTTTATCTTTTTTCACATTTGAAATACTTTTATACTGATTTAATGCCAATATTTTCTTAAAACTTATATAAGAGGATTTTAAAATAATTTGTATTATTAGTGTTGTTAGGTATTATTGATTTTGAAAATACGTACTTTTTATAGTTTAAAAGTATTTTTATTTGTCGTTGCTCTCCTATTTTTTTAGCTGAAATGGATACATTTAGTCATTATTCTGCGAATTCACTGCTGTATGTTGCCCAGTTACGATATTGTAAAGCATGTGTAGGTATATTCTCTATTGATTGAAAATCTGTTAATAACCCGAGAGCCTGCACCCATTTTTGAGTAGGTATTTGAGGCAAGCTGAAAACTTGTCATATACGAGTTGTAGTTTTATGTTTACAGAATAAAAAAAAATAAAAAGCCAGACGACTTTGTCGGGGTTTTAACTCTGCCAGGCGCGTGCAAAAAGATTTTGCAAAAAAATATCAAAAATGTATTTGAGGCAACTTGAAATTTTACTAGGATATTATTTATAACTAAATAATAAGATTCTCAAAAAGACAGATCATTTTGGTGGGACTTTCTACATGCCAGGTGATCTAACAAATTATGTATAGGTGCGACTGAGTAGCGCTATAGACAAGCTGTAGTGTAAGAGAGAACGTTTATCGGCAGTTCTTGCTTGCCACGTTACTATTGGCTCTGACGAGGTCACGTTGCTTACAATAGCCATGAGGTTTCTAGTCGGAATTTTGGAGTAAAAAAAATAGAAAATATTGTGAATTTTAGGTAGAACCTGGTAGTTTATTTCGTGTTTTACCTGTTAGTTTAAACCACTTATAAAGGGTTTAGGCAAAACTGTTGTAGTCCTTACGGGTATCCATAACCAGAAGTAAAAAAAATTAAACCCATAACGTATTTTTAAACCTATTTTTTATTTTTTTACTGTTTACCTGATGTGTTTTCTTTAATTTTTTTTTTTAAATAAAAAAAAACTTTTTCGAAGCCCCAGTAAAATATACTAAAACGGTATGGGGCTGTACCTATTCCTTTGAACCATTTTACATATAAATCTTGTTGAGTTCCGGCTACGTCAGTAAATCTAACTATTATAGTTGAAAATTTTAAGCAGAAGTGAAACGAATTAAATAAACTATTAATACCTTATCATACCATAATGCCTATAACCATTTCGTTATCCTCTTATTTAAGTTATAATAATAAAATAATTTTAATTCTTTCTGTAGTGGTAATAATCGTATCGTATCGTAGCATGGTGAGTTCCCTCACTGGGGCCCTGAGCACTGAGGCCTAAGCCTCACCTTAAGGATACACATGTTTCGTAACCTTATACTGTCCCTTATGTATGCATTCCTTTTGCACTGATATGGCGCTGTCATTTTGCTTACTAACGCCCCATTTTCCTCACCAGTGATGCAAGTCCTGTTAGTGGTAGGAATCTCATGTCATTTAGGTCCAGCCATGCCGTTCCTAGAGATTTCCTACTAATATGCCCTAGTGCTGGGCAATCTCTAAGTATATGTATGGCGTCCTCTCTTTCCTCTCCACACCATCTTCATTCTACATATGCTTGTATCTCTTTTTCTTACCTTGTTTAAATAGTGTCTGTTTCTACAATTACCTGTCAGTATGCATATCAGGTTTCTCATTTGCACTCTATTGAAGTCATTTATGCTCGTCGGTAGGTCCTTCCATAGGTCTTCCCCAATAATAGCCTTTGATTGTCTGGCTTTTGTCTTTTTTCAGTTCTCATCGAACCGTTTCTTTATCCATGTTGCTATCTTTGTCATATTCGTGTGATATGAGATTCCCACAGTATATTCAGGTCCATTGTCCTCAGCTCGGGACACATTGCAGGGTGACTCTGGCGGTTTGCGTTAGTTTATTATTTGCTTCCCGACATCTATTTGTAAGGTCTGATCTGTGCACTGTATTTGTTAGCGCCCCGATCGCTGCCTTACTGTCAGTACATATGGTTATCTTTCCCCTGTTTCTTTTATTAAGGCGGTATTCTATGGCTTTGGCTATTGCCATAACTTCCGCATGAAATACGGTTGCATATTTTCCCATTGTTCCATAGAACTTGTAGTTCTACATAGAAACCAAAGCCTGTGCGGCCTCCTTTCCTCGAGCCAACTGTATGGATAACTGTTCCTTCGTCTGGTGTCCCACATCATTTGAAAGCCCAGTCATCCGCCGATGCCATGTTCACCTTGTGCATGAGGTCTAAGTGGATTACTGGGGGATGCTATCCTGCTTCATTGAAAGAGGCACAGTTCTTACTTGGCCCATGATGTCACATCTTTCACCGTCCTCCACACTCCAGTCTTAGTGCCTTTGCCCTTGCTAAGGCCTTGATCATTATATGGAGAGGTGGGAGCCCCGTTAGTGGTAATAAAGATATGTTATAAATATAAAAAATAAATAAATACGTTTGGACTAAAAAAAATCATTTGCTGGGGCTTATGGTTAATCCTCAAAATAAAAGTAAAATAACCCTGCATGTATCTTTCTCATTATGTAAAATTAGGTGCATTCCTTGATTACCCACCAGAGTTTAGTAAGTGTGGAGTTTTTGTTTTGGTTTCCTTTTCAAATTTAAAAATGTACAAAAATGCTGACTATTTTTAGAACCATGGTTTACCGTTAGTTCAAAATATTTTTGCCAAATAATATATCATAAAATAAAAATTTTAATATTATTACAAAGTTTTAAAAAATCTGCACCCATTACGATTTGCTATGTATAAAAATATTTGTTTACTGGTAGAAAAATCTAAGCAATTTAAATACAAAATAAAATAAGAAAAAAAATCGAAATCGATTTAGGAACATTTATTAATAAAAATAAGGAAAATTGGTAAGTGTTATTACTGTTACAAAATATCATTCGTGGTATCTGACCATAACACATTTTGATTTCCATAGACAGTATCATAATACAACATTTTTTTAAATTAACATTTGGTTTATAAGTTTATTTATTGCGAATAAATTATCATTCTGGATATTTTGTTTGAATTAGCCGTTTTTCGTTAATATATGCAATATTTAAATTCCCGAAAATATTTGTTGCTACAAATATCATTTTAACCCCTAATTTATTAAACTAAATTATGCTTAGTACTTTTTTTTGTATTTTTTCTTTTCGAAAACAAGTTTTATGCACAGTTTAACCAGTTTGCGGTGTTGGATGTGGTTTTCCTAATTTATTTCGCATTTAACACATTTTCAGGCAAAATTATAGACATACTTTCTGTATTATATTTGGTGGTTGCGGCTTTATTATATTATTCGCATTTAACAATTTTAAAGCAAAATTATAGACCTAGTTTCTTTTTAAGTGATGGAAAAATTATAATATAATTTATCCATTTTTACTTATTTTGCTCTATTGTACCAAAATCGATTTGGTCTGTGTAAACCAAGTTTATCATTTTTCCAATTTAACTGTTTTTCTCCTTTTCCCATTAACTTAATCGTTTTCTTTCATAGTGCCTTTTTTACAAATAACCTGCTAAATTTGATTCCTTTAACGCTTTTGCAGCACATCGTAGCTTGTGAAAAAGAAAATTAATCATTAGAGTTGTTAGGGTTTCCAGTTATATTGACAAAAACCGTTAATTAATTGGTTTACGAGAGGATTCTCAACCTTGGTGGGTTTTTGTTGTGAACAACGGTATAATTTTTATTTTTATTTTTTTAAATTGGGAACGCTAGTTGAAAGTTAAATATATTGTTTTTAATTTATAAAATAAAAATTTATTTTGCTGCTCGTTTATTAAAATTTTTTAGATTTTTATTTGCATTCTTTTAGTACTTAGTACTAACGTTAGCTAAATAGAAAATAAAAAAAAATCAAATACGTTTAGTATTCAGATCACTTAAAAAATTTTGTGGGCTGTCCTTTGTGCGCCTTTTAGTCTAGGAGGAATTGACTTATAAGTACCGAAAACTATTCCACCTCAAGTTTTTTATACGATCCTCTTTAAATTGCCCTACTGATCAACATAAATGCGTGTTGCCATGGGGCAACCCGGTGCCATATTGTTTTAACCAAAATTGTTTAAACAATTGCAAGGATTTGTTATTTTCCAACCGGATAATTTTCTCTACATTTTCTATTGAAATACAAATAAAAAAGGTCCCATGTGTTTTCACGATAAAGTTAATATTTTTGGAGATATGATGTTCGAAAAATCTAAAATTTGGGTATTTTTGAACCATGAAAAAGTAAAAAAAAAGAGAATAAAAAAAATTAATACCTCCTTAAAAAATTCATACCTCCAAAAATATTAACTTTGGTATAAAAAGTCAAAAGACCTTTTTTATTGGTATTTTAATAAAGAATATTAAAAAAAATCCGGTTGGAAAAAAACAATGCCCTGCACCAGGTTGCCCCTTAGCAACATGCATTTATATCATCAGTGAGGAAATTTAAAGAGGATCGTATAAAAAAATTGAGGTTGAGGGAAATAGTTTTCGGTACTTATGCGCTGATTCCTCCTGGACTATCTTAACAAAACGGTTTTTTAACACTAATAATTATAAGCTCCTTTTCTATTTGCGGTTTCCTAATATTAGTGTTTAATTACCAAGAATGTACTTTAAGGATTCAAGGCAATCAAAAGAAAATAACTTATTAGTCAGATTCTCAATGTTGTAACTAACCCGTTACGTTATAAACAATGGTTTAATCTGCGAGAGTAACTAGGACTTACATAAGTATTTAGAAGTGATATAGGCATGCTGGACTGCCCTAGTGTCACGTAGGTGTAATCTTATTACACTTGCTTTTTGACGATTGCCGAAATCTGTTATAATTTGTAACGCTATGCTGTACTGAAACCACGTGGTAGGCGCACAACCAATTTAATTCGATCCGTATGCCTCTACAGCTGTAATCTTAAAGCATATACCTACGCAGGCGGACCACCAACAAATAACAGCACGAGAAGCGAGAGAGAGAAATTGTACTCTTATTTTCTTTCCCTGTTGCATGCTTTTTTGCACGGTCACTGTTGCCTCTAGTAGATACATGCTCGAAGGCTGTAACTAAGTGTAACGGCCTAGCGTAAAGGAACATATGTACTGAGTAGATTATGTAGTAATAATGTGGCAATTGCCTGGCAAATAATACAGTAAGCAGATTAACATCTTATAGATGATCAAATAATGATGTATTCATACCGTGTTTCCTACTATAATTAACACCTATTTTATTTCTTAACGAAAATATAAGAAATTTTATTTTTCTTGTAAATTATTATTTATCAACGCCCTTTTTATCTTGTACCAGTCCACGAAGGCTCAAAACCGTCGTACTAGCATACCGTGGATGTCTTTAGTGTTATATAAAAAAAGTTTATTTACACGCCACTTAAATATTTTAGGTAGTAGGTTTCATAGACTAGACACTCTAGGGACGAATGAACAAAACAAGGGGGAAGTTCGGGGCCTTTTTGGAATATAAAAGGATGCATAACATTGGCACTT
This sequence comes from Listronotus oregonensis, assembly GCA_019359885.1. Taxonomy (NCBI): domain Eukaryota; kingdom Metazoa; phylum Arthropoda; class Insecta; order Coleoptera; family Curculionidae; genus Listronotus; species Listronotus oregonensis. The sequence goes on from JAHBCN010018809.1 coordinate 12,745, forward strand.
TGTGTTGGTCTGTAGCCAAAGGAGGAATTCTACTGGCGAATTTCTCGGCGCAAAAGCCGTAAAAACACCTAAAAAAGTAAAAAAGGTAATTTTTAGTTTTCCGCGTATAACTCAAAAACTATTAGAGATATCGCGATGGTGTCAAAAACAACAAAAAACTAAATACTAAAACTATAAATAAAATTTTTGTGTTTTTATTAAGTAGGATTTTAATGTTTAAATTATTTTTATGTTTTAGAATGTGAAATGTAGTATACCACAAAATATTATTAAATAATACCACTAAGTAGTGAGTTTCCTCCATATCTATTTCAAAGTGTAAAAATTTGAGTTGCATTTTATCAAATTGTTAAAATTGTAAATGTATTGTAGTGTTGTATTTGTGAAACAAATAGAGTTTAGTTTTATAGCAATAAATCTGTATTCACATTTTTTTACATAAAATAATTCATTTTATTGCCAAAGTGGAAAATCTTGCTATTATTCTGCAAGATCAAGATGCTGTATGGTCCGTAAGCAAATAAATAACTAGCTTTTAAAAGTAACATAATTAGTTTTTAAAATAAAATAAATTAATGATTAATAAACAAGTTTATATATTTATGAAGTAATACAAAAATACCCTCAGAAATTCCTAAAAAGAAAAGTTATTATTCTATGGATTATAAAATATCCGAGGTTGGATATTTTATAATCTTACAAAGATCTTTAAGATACCTGGTAAAGGCTCTAGATCCTGCACTTACAGAAAAGCTTCCATCCCTTGCCCGCCGACGGGCTGTAGGGAATCTGTCTTTCTTCTATAGGTATTTTCACGGCTTCTGCTTAGAGGAGTTGGCCAGTGTAATTCCTTCTCTGGCAGCTCCCAAGAGAGCAACACGTAGTGCAATTTTTATGCATCTTTTTACAGTTCAGCTATTATATAAAAAATTAGTTTTTTGTGCTTTATACGTTATTATTGCCTTAAAAAGATTTAAATTTGGTAATTTGTTTTTTTATGGCAAAGTTAATGGCAACTTAAGGAAGTAACAAAGAAAGTTGCAAACAAAGATTTTTTAAATTGTTCAATGTCTAATCTAAATCTTTTTTTAGGTTAGTAATACATTGGGCCAAATTTAACATCGATATTTTGGGTAAGTATGTACCTTGTGCTGTTTTTCTAATTTTTGTATTTCTTTTTTCATAAATCTGTATAACTATTTTAATATCGTGTGTCAAAAAGTATAAAAGATTTCTATTATTGAGATATTTAAAAAAAGTTTTTTCCGGTAATAAGTTAAGATATCGTGGCTTCTGTTACGGTGAAAAGTTTGAAAAAGGTAATGTGCAATTTTTTTTTAATTTTAAAAAATTGTCACGGACTCCTAAATGAACCGATTTTAAATAAAACCAAAACATTTAAAAGCTGGAGGTCTCTAGTATATATTGAAAAAAACATCAAATGTCTAAGAATAATTTTCTGGACTCTACTCAGTTTGCAAAACTATTAATTTTTTTGAAACAAATTTTGTTTGCGAAATTATTATGCAAAAACTATCAACCCAAACTTAACAAAATTTAACGTAATGTTTTGGTGGTGTTTTTTGTGGCTGAATATGGAGTGCCTCAAAAAAATCTTAGGGATTCAAAAAAATCGCGCAAAAAACTACGAGTTTTTTGTCTTTATTGTTTGGTTATTGCGTTTTTGCAACAAGGTTATTGCATTTTACGACTTCTAATTAATGTCGTCTTGTAGAAAATTTAATAAATATTTTTTTCCTTATTACAATTTTTATTTGACCAATACTTATAAAAAGTTATAAGCAGTTAAAGTGGAAACAATTTTTTTTTCAATTTTTTTCCACTTCGTAAATTTAACAAATGTCCCGCACCTTTCTGAGAGGGAGTATTTTTCCAACCAAAAACAGATAAGGACTGGTTTACCAATTTATGCCAATCCACTGTATAAAATATTTATAAATTATTTTACCGCGTAATTCATTATTAATTTGTTATGTCGCAATGATTAAACATAACTGGGTACATAGAATATTTATGTATAATATTGTGACCATATTTCATGTTTTATTCAAACAAATTAAACATCAGTATAAATCTTAATAAAACATTTTGTCTTAATATTTAATCATAAGATTTGTATTTTGTAGGCAGTTTCTCACTGTTACTATTTTAGGCATGGCTTTAGTTTTAAGGGTATTTATTACTTCTACGCCTTAATTAAAATTTCTCCGAAACCAGAATACAAATGTAATTAGTAAAGGGTCTGAATTTAAAATCTGTCCTTTAATTAAAGAAAAATATTTAACTTCAAAGGCGTATTACTATTAAATTTGAAGCTTTAAATGTACAAGTACATTATCAAAACAGTGGTTTTTCTATAAAATCTATGCAGTTACGAGTAGTAAATTCAGGTTTACTTTTTTAAAAGTTAGGTACATGTAGCCACAGACTGGGGAATACTTACTAGGTTTGGTAAATCCCTTCAAGCGGTCTGGAGCCTTAGATTTTTGACAGCTACGTGACACTGTCCGCAATATGTAAGTACTTGTCACGTACCTGTCAAAAACTAGAGGTCTTGGACCACTTGGAGATAATTTACCGAACGGCGTAACTATGAGTAGACGTTGGGCCACTTTAAACAGACAGGCCGACTTCGGTCCATGACGTCAGTAATTAGGAATCTTGGGCTAGCTATATTTTAAGGTATTGCGCATGCGCGTCAAATGTCACCTGTCCTGTCACCTGTCACCTGTCAACTGTCAAATGTCAAATATTTAGGAATCTTAGGCTAAGTATATTTTTAAGGTATTACGTCATACACGGGGGCCCCACAGGACTAGTTCTTAAGAGCAGAACCCTATTACGTCACACACCAGGCCTGGTTCTTAAGAGCAGAAGCCTCAGCGCCATCTGTAGGAATCTTATGTTAACTATATATATTACCTGCCAACGGCCATCTTGGAAATAATAAAATAAAAAAAGTTTGGGATTTGAACCACCTAGTGCCCGTCGTCCTACTGCTTCTGGTTCCAACGCCTTAAACCACTCAGCCAAATGGCTAAGTTAAAATGTATTGATTAAAACGTGTAGAGAACATTAGGAATCTTAGGCTAGCACTGTGCATATGTTAAAATAACGGAGCCTGTCAAAACCACGTGGTATATTAGCTTACGTGTACTACCTTACGTATGTGCTAAAAAAAATGGCGCCTGTCAACTGTCACTTGTCAAAAACTAACACGTGGGGCCCTGCTCTTAAGACCTGTGTGTAATACCCCGATGATGACTGCGTTTAAATATAGAAACGTTGTTTATAGAACATATACATTTAATTATTAAAAGTATGGCCACTGCCGAATTATTACGTAACAACATATGGCGTTAGTTAAAAAACCCTGACGATGATGATACTGGTTAAATATAGAAACGTTATTTATTAACAAGGTATAAGTAATAGTATAAAACAGGTATACCCAGATGATGATGGTGTTAGTTAAATATAGAAACGCCGTTTAATATTTATACTGAGCGAGCCGTTAGTTTATTAAAAATATAGTGGTTATTGAATTATTCTGTATACGTAGTAATAGTTAATACCCCGATGATGATTATATATATATATATATATATATATATATATATATATATATATATATATATATATATATATATATATATATATATATATATATATATATATATATATATATATATATATATATATATATATATATATATATAAATTTAAGCATATGTTAAATAATTAAATAAAAATTAGAGGCTCGAACCAGGAAAATAGACCTAATTATTATTACGTAGCAATATATAGTGTTATTAAAAAACCCCACGAGGATGACAATGGCGGTTAAAATTGAAACGTTGTTTAGGATACATAGCAGAAGGGATTATTTATCGCGAAAATTGTAAGACATAACGTTCGGAAGTTATCGGCTAACACCAGAACCCCGATGATGATGATGATGGTTAA
>JAHBCN010018810.1:0-16906 GCA_019359885.1 Listronotus oregonensis
AAAAAACTGATACACAAGGCAGGCAGCAAAATTTCGCGTCAGCAACTCGCTCACCAATCTAATTATAGAACCTACCTACTTTCCTAGGGTTCCCACCCATAATTCTCCCCCCCTAGATCTCTTTCTTATTTTCCCCCGAACTCTATCAAGCATCAGTAACTGCTCCCCTTGGCCCGCTCTGACCATGGTCAATACCATCATACTCCACTTTTTCAGGAAACTAAAGCATGCCGCCACGAACCGTCTGGCACTACAATTCGGCCGACTGGGATGGTCTAAGAGATTTCTTTGCCAGCTACCCCGGGTCTACCTGCTTTTCTACTCACGATCCTTCAGAAATATGTAAACAAATTGGAAACAATTCAACTAGGCATTGAGACCTATATTCCCCACACAAAAAAGAACCCCATAACTTAAATCACAAACCGTGGTTTTCAAAAATCCTGTGACAATGCCAGACTTTTAAAACTTCAAGCCCACAAAAGTTTCTTAAAAACCCCCAGTCCCGAAAACCCGACAGGCTAGCATCGAAGGGCGAGAAATAAAGTATAATCAGACTATCTCAGAAGCAAAAGACCGTTTTAACAATCAATAAAAGATAAAGTTCTCTCTTGCTCAAATGGCGGTAAAGCTTTCTGGTCCTTTGCCAAAAATATTAGTAAAAGAACTTTTGCAAAAATTTTTTTTCCACCCCCTAATCTCTGAAGATGGAATTGTCTCTACCTCAAAAGGAAAAGCCGAACTATTTGCCAAACAATTTGCTGCCAATTCCGCTTGATCCTCCATTAATCTTCCTCTTCCAACAGTTGTCCCTGTTTCTCATAAAATGTCCGATATAATTTTTAAAGTCAAACAGATCAAGCGTATTCTTTCTTCTCTTAATACTAAAAATCGTCTGGGCTGGATGGCATACCAGCAATCGTCTTAAAAAATTTCCCGAGGTTGCACCCATCTTAACTCCCTCTTTCGAATCTCTTACGACACGGATATTTTCCGGAAGTTGGAAAGCTACTTTGCAACCTGCCCCCCAAAAAAGGATCCAAAAGTCTCCCTTCTAACTATAAAATATATCTCTTCTTTCAGTTGTTTGTAGGTAATGGAAAAATTCATTAATTCCCAAATCTTAAAGTATCGGGAAAAAAACATAAGATCTTATGTAGCAATATGGTTTTCACAGTAGATCCACAGCTGATCTTCTTTCCTTTGTCTCACACAACTGGAACAAGTCCCTTGAGTTTCTTGGTGAATCCCAGATCGTTGTCTTGATATATCCAAAGCTTTCGATCAGGCCCGGAAAAAAAGGACTTCTTAACAAACTTCCTTCTTACGGTCTTCCACCTAACTTTGCTCTTGGCTTTCCAGTTTCCTTTCTAATCGACGTATATCAGTTAGTGTAGATGGTCATTCCTCCAGCTCTACCAAATTAATGCTGGGGTGCCCCAGGGCTCTGTGCTGGCACCCACGCTGTTTCTTCTACACATTAACGATCTTCTCTCTTCCCAACAATCCCTTTTCATAGTTTTGCTGACGATAGTACCCTCCACTCTAGTATTCAATTTCTTAAGCCACCGTGTAATTTGTTTTTTGTAAACAAGCAGGTCAATGCAGATATCCCCTTTCACAAGACCTCAAATTTTATCTTGGATTGGAGCGCCAAAAATCGTGTTCAGTTTAATGCCTCAAAAACACAGTCATTTCCTGTCCAGAAAAAAGTCTGCGAATGCTCATCCCTTACAAAAGGCGGCCAAGTTCTCCCAGAAAAAAAGAGTCGTTTAATCTAGTCGGCGTTACTTTTGAGAATAACCTCAACGGCACAAACCATTTCATCCATAGCTTCGGCAGCTTCAAAAAGCTTGGATTCCTCTTTCGGCCAGAAAATATTTATTTTTCTTCCAATCTGTACACTCTGTATGTACCAAATCAGACCCTCTTTGGAATATTGTTCTCATGTCTGGGGAATGGCGTCCCCTACAACACTTAGCATTCTGGACTCCATTTAAAAAGAGCTGTTCGTCTTATTAATGATCCAACGCTCACAGAAAGGTTCCTCTTCTTTCCATCGTCGAGGGGGATCTGTCGCTCTTCTATAGGTATTTTTCAGGCTTCTGCTCAGAGGAATTGGGTATTATTCCTTCTCTGGCAGCTCCCAACAGAGCAACACGTAGTGCAACTTTTATTCATCCTTTTACGGTTCAGTTAGAAAACCCCGAACTTCCGCTTTTTTCGTTCCTTTTTTAAGTGTCAAGACTATGGAACCTGCTGCCCGCAAAGTTTTTCCTTTCCTCCCAATCTCCAGAAATTTAAGTCCCGTGTGAACAAACTCCCTCTCACCACACTGAAGACACCCACGGTACGTTAGTATTGGCATCAGCCTTCGTGGACTGTCCCAAGATAAAAAAAAAAAAAATATAACTATAAGTACCTGTGTATTTTTAGTGACCAAAACCCAGCACGAGGGAAACCAGGGAATGGATCCGAAACACACGAAGAATACTGGGAAAACCCAGAAAAAAATTGGGCATGGAAAAAGCTTGATCAGAGGCTAATCCAAAAGAACAAAGGAAAAAACTACTCAGACAAAAATAGGTAAAGACTTCGCCTAACAGTAGGGTTGCTAACGGGAATAACCTAAGGAAACCTAAACAAGATAGGTTCATACAATGGGGACCCAATTGCAGAATTTGCGACGAGGGAAGAAACAGCCCCACCATATCCTGTGCAATGTAAAGCATTAAATCACAAAATCCCGGCATTATTTGGGCAACCGGAAATGTGCCCACAGGAATATATCAACCGACCAGTCTCGGGGTTATACAGACTTGTAGAAGGAACAAGAATAATGGGAGCATTGATATAAAAGATAATGGGAGATTAAGCACAAAAAGCCCATGAGCAATGCCTCCGGTAGTTAATCAAGACGGCTCCCAGAAAAGAAGAAGAAGAAGAAGACCTGTGTATAATCATGACTGTGATTTGAGCTACCCTATAATGTATAATTTAGAAGCTTACTAACCCCTACTAATTCCTCATGTAATAGGTCATATAGGCAACCCAAGTTACTGAATAATATTTTACTATTATTATATTTTTATTATTATATTTTTTTTTTAATTTAAAAATACCATAGATTTGGAGACACCCCTTTTAATAATTTAATATGTAATAGCATCTTAACTTCGGTGTTGACTAAAATATTTTTATTAAACAAGCTAAAATATTTATCCCAAAATACAATTTAAAACTCATTAATTTTTTACACACCCAATATTTTTAACACCCTGTATCTGGTAAACACTGTAATAAAGATATTTAAATTTTTTGATAATTACAAAAAAACTGGAAAAGGTCTATACCCTTTATTTGAAAAAGAATGCAATTTTCAACATAACATGTTAATACAAACTGTTTTTCATAAAAACACTTGAAGAAATAACCCTTTTAAATATTTTACTTAAAAAATATCCCTCATATAAAATGGCCACATTTTTCAAAAATGTTAATAGACTTACTAGATTAACATTATACATTCGTAATGCTGTTAATACAATTTTAATTAAAAAAAAAGGTAATAATAAAAACGAATAAAAACACTTAAAACTTTAAGGTTAACGTCACTAATGCCTACTGGTAGAATGCTCTTTCTTAACAATAAATGCTACCTTTAAGCACAGCATAGAATAACTTTTACTAACTACTTCGGCTATGGTTTATAAAATTAGAAGACAAACCAAATTGGTTTTAACTTGGTAATTGCATTTTACATTTTACGATTTAATGTTTGTATGTTGTATACACAGCTGTCCGAAGTTGAGTGCAGTGTTAACTTCAAATTACGATAGTTAAAAAGTTTATACCATAAATAACTTGTATAGTATCGTAAAATTTGCAAAAATTAAAATAGATCGTCATGGAGAAGACTTGAGCATTAAATTTAGTTCCGACAGTTTAACCAAAAAGGTTTGTATAAGAACTGCTTAACGCCATCTGGATTTTACATATGAATTAAATTTGTCAGAGAACTGAAAGCGTCAAGTGTAAATAGTTTAATAAATGTAAAAATTTGATTTTTATATATTTTCTTCTATTTTATTAAAGAACAGTTATTGGTAAACACGTTAGAATGTTAGTTCTGTTGATTATTTTTTAAATAGTGAAATAAAATTTTAATGTGTACCTTTTTATATATATATATATATATATATATATATATATATATATATATATATATATATATATATATATATATATATATATATATATATATATATATATATATATATATATATATATATATATATTTTACCCAAAAGTAACTACATATTTTAAGTTAAAAAAAAAATGTGTGTTTTATTCGCTGCGTGAGTTATTTTGTTTTTTTATACTACTTGCTGTGACGTAGTTGTTTATGTTTCTATGGTTTTCTCAAAGTTGATAATATTTTTGTACTACTGAAACTACTTTTAATTGACAACATTTCGTAATTTTTTTATTTCCCCTTTCTTATGGTGTCACGACTTTGTACATGTTAACTTAACAAAAAGTAATATTTTTAACATACCTAATACCGTTTTTGCTTTTAATAGTATATTACATACCGAGTTTAGGCCCATTACAATTTGAAAATTACGGACGAGCGTGAGCGAGTACCGTAATTGAAGGTGTGTAATGGGCTCCCCGAGTTGTGTACTATACTTTTTCTACGACTTTAGTTTGTTTTTTTTAAATAAAAGCAGAAGATTATGTAAACTTTAAGTAAAATACAAATAATAATACAAACATTTGCGTTGTCAAGGCGATGCTATTTGTTTCATAGCCAGCTTTACGTAAAATCTATTGAAAGTTTTCAAGATTTTGGGGGCTCGCGGCTAATGCGATTGTGGAACTGTTACGTTATATATATATTACGTAATTGCCTACGCACAGTTTGGCTTCTTCAGTATAGTGTTTGTAATTAGAATTTACTGATAAAGAAGGGGTAATTAGGTTCTTACAATATAGGAGTAGAAAAAAAAATAGCTCAAAAATAAATTGTGCTTATTTAGATAGATTCTAAATCAAAACACAAAAAGCATATAAACTAATTTCAAACGCCTTTACAATGTGATAACTTCCTTTTTTAAATTATGACACTATCTTAATGAAGCCGCAATTTAAACAATACACAGGGTATTTCTATAAACATGTTATAAACGTCCTAACTTTTGAACTACTAGGCAAAAAAATTTTTAAGAAAAAAATTAAACTGTGTTATTATATAAATATGGATAAACAAAGTCGCATGGTATTTAGGATAAATGCTTATGTTTTTTAGGGCTTTCTTACAATAATAGTTGTAATCATTTGCTACTCTGGAAAAAAGTTGAAATTTGCAACCCTCAGTGGTTTTTTTATTGTATTATTTTATATTGCTTACTTGTATTGCTGAATTCGTATAAGTATATATAGAAAATGCGCAAGACAATAAAGTTTCTTATTAAGGAAAGCTTTTAATAAACCATTTCCTAATTTGCAAATTTTCAACCCCAGGAAAAGTAACAGAGGAAAAAACATTAAGTGTTGCAAATTTCAATTCTTTCCCAGGGTAGCAGATGCTTACAAATATTGTTGTAAAAAAACCTTAGAAAATATAAATATATGTTTCAAATTTCGCGCGTCTATGTTCATCCACATAATATAAAATAATTTAATTTTTTTTCTAACATTTTACCGTCCTATGGTTTAAAAGTTAAGAAGGATTTTTTTTTAATTCTCATCCAAGGAGCCCACCTGTAAAATTTTTCGCCACATTAGAGAAACACCCTGTATATAAATATATTTATAAATAGTCTAAATAATTTTTGCTATTTACGAGCACTATTTAGTTTGTTTATACTAAAGAATTATACATTTTACTTAACCTAAAAAAATGATAAACACTACGCCTATGTCCAGCCTCTGTGAATATTTCAAGGCTGCAACAGATTGTGCTGCACAAATTGGGCGTTTCTCTTTTACGCAAAAAAGTACCAAACGCGAAAAAGACATCCGTCCTGTTTTTGACCGATTCTCGCTCTATATTATAAACTGGTCTGCAAGAAAAAGTAAATTTTTTTGGGGTTACGGGTGAAACTACAATTTACTTTCTCCAAATTAGTTATTTCTTGTACATTTAACTATAAGAGATAATGCAATTTTTAAACGGAATTGTTAACTTCCTAAAAGTCTGTTTGTTACCCAGAAATATTTTACACTTTTTTATAGTTTTCTACTTACGTAGTCCCAATAAACGCCTTTAATAAATTTTCAAAAAATGGAAAAATAGTGTAGACTTTTTCTGAATAAAAAAAACGGAACTTAAATTTGCAATTTTTTATTTTTGCTTACAGTCACATTTCTTTTATTTATATAAAATATAAAAATTTAAGCACAATGAAGTTATATCCTCACCTTTAGTGTTTCGCAAGTGAAGTTGGCTTTTAAATTTTTACCGCACTTTTTACATATTTTTGTGATCAATTTTTCTTTGCATATAATTTTTAGTCAGAGTCTGGGTTTTTTTTACTAGCTAGGTTTTAATAGGCGGTGGGTATAACAACTTGGTCAAAAACCGACAGCGGAACAAAAGCAACAAAAGACAATTATCGACCAGGCCTTCCAAAAGCTTCCTTAACTATGTATCATTTTATTAAAATCACAACTTTGCCCAAAACCTGTTGATGGATGGATACACATTAATACACTTTTAAAGTCTACAAAGGTTTTGTCCAAACACTTAACTTCCTTTTTTGCTTTAATTAAGTCGCGACAAGGTCCATAAAACGCAAGCGGTGAACGGGGTGTTTGGCTTTGGTTGCGTGAGTTTGGTGAGCTTGCCGCCGATCCCGGTGTCGGTTTTGAATACAAATCAAAAAGTTTGCGGCAAGCGCTTAAAACACACTAACGCACTTGCAAGCGTGTAAACGGCACCCAAGCGTTTGTAAAGGCTTGCAGCTTGTCGGCGCTTCCAGGCAATTGCAAGTGTGTAAATGTAGAATCAGAATAAATAAATTGTTGCCTGAAACAACGTTAATTATTGCATTGTGCAAATTTTATAGAAGAGCAGAATTTCAAAAGTGTAATATTGAAATTTATATATTTTAAGGAAATGTCACATCCAACGTTGTTCCATTATAATAAATATTTTTTTATTAAAATGGTTAAAAAAATACTGTAAATGCTCTTTTTACAATAATAACAAAATGGGAAAGTTTAATTTTTAATACAATTGCATAACAAATCACAAATAATTAAAACTAACTACTGAGAGAGGTAATTGTTGAAGTCACAATCAACGTTGCTTCAGCCACCAATTCAATAAGCCTAATTACACATTCTTTTTCGATGTACCTAGAAAAGTATTAAATTATTTTTAGCCCATTTTTGTAAGGCTTTGTACATTGTTCTGCAAATTATTTTTAAAAACTAAAAAGTAAGAATACATACTTAAATTTATCCTCAAATATTAGGTCTTATAATAAACACAGGCCTCTATTGACATAACCTTTAAAGCAGCAAAAAGCCTGTATGCTCTACTGGGTTTACCCTTAGTTTATCCTCGTCAACTTTAATCAAAATTTAAATTTAAAATTTTGACTATACTATACCAAATATAATCGGTTTTTAGAGTAGTTCCTCTTTCATTCTATCATATTTAGCAATATTTAACAAAGATCTTATAAACACTGAAAATACCAAAAAAACGAAAAAAGGTCTATACATAAAAATTTATAAAAATTAATGCAGAAAAATTGTAGGATATTTAATGTTTTGGGTTTTCTATAATTAGGTAGCACAGGATTTTACCAAGAAAGACTTGACGATCATTTATATCATTAAAATTCACATGTTCTCCAAATATTTAATCAAAGAGAAATGCTTTCACTTTTAGTCAGACAATTTTATAATATTGTTTGTGTTGGAAGCAGTGAGACATTAAATTGCTTGATTGTCATCGATGTCGCAATTTTTACTACTTTAAGCAAAAAACCAGTAATATGAAATGTTTCAGAGATGAATTAGCATATAAGATTTGTATGGACAATATTAGGTTTGTTGTAAACTAAATAAATAAACATTTAAATTAATTAACTTAGAGTTCATATCTTCGGCAACAAATTACTTTATTTTTTTAATTTTCAGGGCAGCCCAGAAATATTCTTTTGTTATTTTAGTTCCTTAAAATAACTTGGGACATTTTAAGAGCGTTTTAAGAGTAAAGCAGAAGAATGTTGTTTTACTACCAAAAAAAGTAATTATAAATTTCGTGATCAAGTAAAGTTATAAAAGTACTGTTAAGTAACATCATTTTCCTATGATTTTAAAATGTTTTCTATTTTTATTTTTTACTTTATGAAACTACGGGTTTTCTGAGGGCCTACAAACATTAAAGTTTTATTATTTAATACATTATTTTTATTGACGACCTGTTTTTAATCTCTTATTAACTCATATAACATATTATACATATATTTAAGCCAGTAAAACTCCTCTCTATATGGCTGAACAGTTTAAAACTACAATCTAATTGTATGTTGTTTTTTTTTTCTTTTTCGTATAATTGTTGCTTCATTTTTATTTTGTTTTTATTTTGTATTTTAACATATTTAATGCACTTATTTAAGCTATTTTGCTACTCTGCCACAGGAGCGAAATAGCACTTTATGAAACTACGGGTTTTCTGAGGGCCTGCAAACATTAAAGTTTTATTATTCAATACATTATTTTTAATGACGACTTGCTTTCAATTTCTTATTAACTCATATAACATATTATACATATATTAAAGCCAGTAAAACTTTTCTCTATATGGCTGAACAGTTTAAAACCACAATTTTATTGTATGTTGTTTTTTTTTCTTATTATTATTTCCTTATTTTTATTTTGTTTTTATTTTGTATTTTACCATATTTAATGCACTTATTTAAGCTATTTTGCTGTCTACATAATTTATAATATTATAATAATACTATAAAATTTTACAAATAAATTTGTTTTATTAAGCAACAAAAAATTATATTGTCGGTATAAATTTAATATTAAATTAAATTAAATACATCACTGTAAAAAGCTGACTTAAAATAAGGTAAATAGCGTAATTAAAATGTTACCAAAAAATGTAGCCTATGACAGAAAAAAGTATATAATATACTAAAATGCAGTAAATTAAAATCTGGTATCTACCAAATATTAAAGTACGAAAGTACGCTGTAATGTTTTCTATATTCAGACTTCAAATTCAGACGTTAAACTCTGATTTCAGTCTTTTATGTCGACTCGCGAATGAACATGAAATTCTGAATTCAGAGATAAAAGTCTTAATTCAGAGTTTAAAATCTTAATTCAGAGATTAAACTTAGAATTTAGTTTTTAAAGTTCAAATATTAAGATTAATGTCTGAATTACACGACTAAAGTGTGAGTTCAGGATTATTATTAGGGAAAAAATTACAGCGCTTTCGTAATATCCATAATGAAGAAACTAAGTATTTTACCCAGATCTTTTAAAAACAAAATTAAATAATGATTTTGTTTACAAATAATCAAAAAATTATAAAATTGCGTAAGTAAAAAATTTGCCACAAATATTCTTGGCTACGACCACCATGTAATATATAAACTACATCTATATTCAATTCCATCTATTAGCCTCCAAACCGGGTCAAATGAATGCCAGACAATTGATCAAATTACTTATTTGTTTTATTTTCTAACATTTTTATGCTCCCCGGTTAAGAAAAGGGTTTAACATTTTTGCACTTCATTCCGTATAAGTAGTGAATTGAAGTGCACGCCCATTTTAGTCGGTCATGCAAGAACATGAAGTTTTTGGTGTTAACAGGTATCTTTTTTAGTATCAGCATCTACTAATGCTGAAGGACCTCTGGATTAACAATTCTTTCAAAAATCTTTCGGCAATACATCAATTTCAACCGGACGACGTAAAAGGGACGGGTATATTATCAGTCCAAGTGAAAATGATGCAAGAAACTATGTGGACGATGGAACTTTTCTGGAACTGTGGAGAATTATCTGGATAGCCATGAAGTTCGGATAAAATTTTCCGGGAAGGTTTTGGCAGAGCTTTCAAAACGGCAATGTGAAGTCGAAGGAAAGAAGATGAAAGTGAGTACATTCTTCTTTTATTCAATGGGTCAAAGTGAAAACAATACCGCACTATTCTGCAAGTGAAAGTAAAATAAGTTTATTGTTTACAAGCAAATGACGGGTTTTTAAAAAATTGCGGTTTCTCCCTATTTATATTTGGGTTTACTTTTTTTGCTTACAAATTTTTAATAAATAAATTTAACTGCCTTTAACTATTTCTACCTTTTCCCAACGGAATAAATTATTAGTGATTTAAACCCAATTCAGATATAAAAAAATCAAAAAATAGATAGAATGATTGCTTTAACAATTTCATTTCAAAATTTTATTGCCTTAAGTTATTTTTTTTTACTTCAGATAGTCAAATAACCAAAATTAACTATTGTAATATTCATAATATTTTATTTTATAAAAAGGTTTCTTAAACTATTGGTCGTAAGTAGTTAGACATTTTTGGTTTCCTTTGTAAAATAATTTTACGCTTTCATAGCTTTCGTCTATACACGTAAAGGGACAAAGATAGTTAATTAAGGATTAGAAAAAACCCAGTAAATCCACATGAAAGAAAATGTTGCTTTCTGTAATGTATTTTGTAGCAAAAATTATTCTTTTTGGAGATAAAAGCAGAAAAAAATTCGCTTCTTCTGTCCTCTATAAAAAATTAACCTTTGTTCACTTTTACGTTAGTTAATATAAACTAGCCTAATTAATCCCCAGTTTACCGAAACATAAATTAGGACACACTGACTGAATATTTGTTTGGTGCGGTGTAAGTAAGAAATTAAAATATTTCATATGGTCATATTACGAGAAAATAAATAAAATAGACAAATTTATGTTTTTAAATTATTATAATTCTTTTTAGCTTACAACTAAGTACAAGCTAATTATTTGTCTAAAATATTTTAAAGTTTTATATTAAGCAAAAATGATAATAGGGTTACTTTACGATGACTTTTATGTCCAGCGATTTAGGTAATAGTTCTTCGCATTTTACTCTTTTTAAATAATTTGTCGGTGGTTAGGACAGATTACAGAGCCAAATGAATGCTGTTTTCAAAAATAAAATTTATTAGCTAACCTTAAGTTGCATCACTTAATAAAAGGTGCATAAAATTAAAAAAAAAAAAAAAATGTGTACAAAACTTAGCTTTTTTCTGTTCTTTATATGAACCAAATTGTCCAAATTAGCCATATTTTTGTTTCAGAGTAAAACATTTAAATTTACTGTAATTTAATTGCGATACTGTCAATGGTTTTTTAAAAAAAAACAAAAAAAGGTTAATTAAAATTAAGGGGTTTCCCCAGAAAAAGTGGAAAAAAACCGCTTTAATTGACAACATGTTAAAAAATTCATAACTTGTCTTTTATTTACAATATTTTGTTTAAACGGGAAAATATATAAAGTTTATTTATCCGTTTACTACATTTAAATCAAATAACTATGGTTAATACACCTTATCGTCCAAAATATCACTGCAAAATATTTAAACTTAAATTTTTAGGCCATTTAAACCACACGTTTTCCCAAAGATAATCATTTTACCTTTAAAAAATTTTTTCGACATTTCTTTGTGGAAAAAAGCACTAAAAAAAAGAAAAATTTTTTTTTTTAATTTTTTTGTAGTTAATTTTCTCGTTAACCAAAAATTTTAAAAAAAATATAAGACAACATATATACGTTTTATAAATACATCTGTTCTTCGAAAATTATTAAACATATAGGTTCTTTTTTAAGAGACTAAATGTGAAATAAATGATTTTGCAATTTTTGTCTTGTCAATTTATTACAGCTTTTAAGTGCGAAAGAAATAGTTTTCCCTAAAAAGGATTTATTAAAAATCCCCTAAAACCTTTTCCACTATAAAAAATTATATTTTGTCTAACTTTTTAATAAGACTGTTTAAATTATTCGCTTTAAAGATATTGAAGGGCTTTTCCCTATAATTTGGCACGCTTCTAATGGTATCATTTAGAGAAAAAAAAAAGGTTTTTACAAAAGTTTTAGGATTTTTTTGTAATTTTAGATATTTCATTTAGAAAAACAACCGACAATCGAAAAACAAAAAAATCGGATTTTTTTAAAGAAATACTTTGTATCTTGTTAAAAATATTAAATTTACGCGCTTTTCCTTTTTAAAAAATATATAATATGTCTATGTTCCGATAAGCGGTTTGGTAACAATTCGGCTTTAAATTTTTATTTTATATGCAACAGTGCACCCCTCTTTTAGTCTAGTAAGTCGTGAAAGACAAACGGAACTTCTATGTTGAATCCAGCTTGGCCGGAGATGACGACAGATAATAAAACAATTTGATTGACGTATTTTGTACTTAAAGAAAAAAGATTGCCTACTTCTACTAACTATAATAACTTTATGTTTTATGTTGCTTATATTACATAATTTTTTATTTTTTTTTTGTCTTTTTTCCGCGGGCCCCAACGTAGAAGTTCTATTTTTTTTACATTTTACTAGACCTTTTAAAAAGGAAAACGCAAAGATTTTATTTTTTAATAAAATATAGCGTATTTTTAAAAAAAAAAATTTTTTTTTGATTTTTCTATTTTTCGATTATCGCTTGTTTTATTAAATATTATCTAAAAAAAATTTTTTTTTTTGTATTCCTTTAAATAACACCTTTAAAAGCAATCCAAAATCAAATTTAAAAAGGAAAAACCCTGTCTTTTTTTATTTACTGCTTCTGGACCCTTTTTTTTTTTAAAGATAAAAAAAAAAATGTTTTATATAAAAATTTTAGGCCTTTTTCCATGTTTTTTTTTTGAAAGAAAAAAAAATATATCGCTTAAAAAAAAGGGAAAAATTTACCAAAAATTTTTTTTTTTAAAGGGAACAAAAAAGGCTACAAAAAAAGTTTTTATTTTTGCTGATTTCAAATATATATACATTGATATTTGGGGTTGAACCGTTTTTGAGATATTTTAGTTAAAAATAATAAAAAAATTTAAAAAAAAAAATCATACGGATATCAAGAAAGCCACGAAAACAATAAAATTGTTATGTTGTATAAATTTAAATTTTAAAATTATTTTCTACATATCCCCCTTGATTTTGGATCAATTTAAACAAGACCAAAATTTGCTTTTTTTTCTTCTGAATAGCCCATCGATAAAAAACAATATAAATAATTTTAAAAAGTTAAAATGATAAACTTCAACTTTATACAATATGGGAGATTTATCAAACATAAATCATAGCAATTCGATTGTTTCCATGGCTTTCTTGATAGCGATATGAAATTTTTTTAATTTATTTATAATTTAAGCTTAAATATCTCAAAAAAAGGTTTCACCCCCAAAATCATCAATGTTTTATATTTGAAATCAGAAAAAAAGATCTTTTTTTTGCAGCGCATAATTTTTCAGGGTGTTCCATTTAAAAAAAAGAAGTTGCCCTTTTTTTCCTTTTCTTATCGGGGAATTTTTTTTTCTGATACTTTGAAAAGATAACATGGAAAAAATCATACAATTTTTTTTTAAAACATTTTTTTTTATCAAAGACCCTGTACAGTGGCAACCTTGAACTTAAGCAAAAACCCAACCCCCCAAATTTTAAATTTTTTTAATTTTAAAACCAAACCCACCCCCTTTCTTTTTAATAATTAAATTGGTAAATTTAAAAAATTAGCTAATGTATCGGATGCCCCCCCATACTAAAAATTTGTTTTTTTAAAATTAGTTAACGAATATATTTTACATATATATTGTTGTCTATAATGTAATGAAAATATAATGCCCTTTGTAAATAATGAAATAAAAAACTTATTTTTTAAGATATTTATAACCTAAACCATATTTTTTGCGAAAATTATATTTAAAAAAAGAATATCCCATTTTCTTTTTATTTTACAACTTATTAAAATTTTACTCTTCATGTTAAACGAAAAATATATACTGCCCAAACAGTTGCATTTCCTCTACCGTAATATGAAATGCACACCCTATTTAATGTCAAAATATCCTTTTTAGCTAAAATAACTTAACATATATCTGCGTTTTATTATTAAAATCCAAAAAAACGGACTTGCTTTAGAAAAAAGTAAAATAAAAAGAAAACATACAGAAAATTAAATAGAAAAGGTATCTTTTTATATCTCTAAACATTAAATTAATCCCCCGGGTTTTAGGACACAAAATCTAAAATAAAAAATTATCTTATACCTGGTTTTTTTTTTTTTTTATATATATATATATATATATATATATATATATATATATATATATATATATATATATATATATATATATATATATATATATATATATATATATATATATATATATATATATATATATATATATATATATATATATATATATATATATATATGTCCAGGGGGAAAGGGTGTTGGAGAGAAAATTTTTTTTTTTTTAATTTTTTGAAAAAAGCCCCAGATAAAAAATTTTGCTACTTCAAAAATAAGATTGGGATAGAAAATTTAACATATTTTATACGCGGGGGTTTAGAAAATTAAAAAAATTAAAATGATACAAGAGTAGAGTGCATTTATTTGAGAAGATAGGGGAAAAAGTTACTGGGAAAAAAATGTTCAAAATTCAAAGGTAGTTCTAATACCAATTTTCGAAAAAATCGGCCTACTTTTATTTATTTGTGATTAAATTTATTTTTTAAATCAATAAAAATTTTTTAAATTTAATTTTTTTAAAATTTTTTTGGGTTTTTAAGTAAGCATTAAATTAGCAATTAAATTATAAAAGCGAAATGTCTATGCCACTATCAACGCCAAATAAAAAAAATTTGGAATTAGTTAGTTTTTTAAGAAAAAAATATATATATATATATATATATATATATATATATATATATATATATATATATATATATATATATATATATATATATATATATATATATATATATATATATATATAATATATATATATATATATATATATATATATATATATATATATATATAAATTTAACCAATTAAATAAGTTTCAAAAATAATAAAAAATATAAAAACTTTGTTTATATTAAAGCCCTAAAGTAATTTTTAATACAAAAAACAATTAATCAAGTTAAATTTATTTTTGTATGTTTTTAAATTTTTTAAATTTATTGTTAATTTTTTGTTTAATTTATTATTAATATATTGAAAAGCGATGAATTTTAAAGTGTATATAAAACATTTTTTTATTGATTATAAAATCAAATAAGTGGTTTGATAACTGTTTATACATCTCTAAATTTGTAAACTTTAAAAATAAAAAAAGGTAAATTTATATTAAATTCTCCTTTACACGAAATAAAATTAAAAGTATTGTATAGTAACAATGATAAGTAAATTTTAACTCAAAACTTTTCCTTTTTTTAGTTTATATTAAAAAAAAGGTCCTTAATTAGACTAAAATTAGCAAATTTAATATCCTAATTTAGTTTAACAAAAAGTTTAAGAACTCATTTAAAATTGGGGGGTTTTAAAAATTTTTAAATTTTTAGGAAAAGGGGGTTCTTTTTTTGACAGGTAAGGGGGGGAAAAAATTTTTTGATTTTTTTGTAAAAAAAATTAAATTTGGGTTTTCCAGCGACAAAAATTTTAGAATAAAAAAAAGAATATAAGAGGATTTGCTATAAAAAAAATATTAAACTTGCAAAAAAAAGTTTTAAAAAAAAAAGAAAAAAAAAAAACAAAAAAACTTTCATAACACTGTAAATAAAATTACACTCATCAGAAAAATTAATATTAACATGTGTTTTGATCAATTAAAAAAGTTTTTTAAAATTGCCCCCCCAAGAAAGGAAACACAATAATACTGGCGGTGACCCTTCAGGTTTTTTATTCTTTTGCACACATTTGAAAAAAAAAAAAGGGGGGGGAACCACATTTTTTATAATTAATCAGTCAATAAAGCGTTATATGGACAATTGAAAACTGCCTATGTATGTTTTTTTTAATTACAATTATATTAAGATCCTAAAAAAAAAAAAATAAAAAACTAAAATTTTTTTTAAAACCTATTTTCTACCCTTTTATGTTTACTAATTTAACCTTGGTCTGGGGCCCCTTTTTCTATAAATAATACATCTTTGTTTTTTTCATGTTTTAAAAATTTACTCTTTTTAAGATTCTTTACCAATTAAACTTACCATTATAAACTTTATCTTGTCCTATTTTCAATGAAAATGGAAAATTTTTTTGGGGAAAATACAAAACGTTGCCCTTTTTTTTCGCTTGCTTTAAAACTTTTTTTAAAGGAAGGGGTTAGCGCACAGGTTTTCATTGGTTCTGTTTCTTACTAGCCATTTACTATTTTAAACTTTTAGAGCCTCCTTTTGGGGAATTTTAAAAAATATGGGATTATATTCAACCCTTCCAGAGAAGTTGCCTAAAAAAATAATCTTTAAGCAAACAAAATAAAAAATTATTTAGTTTACCCCGGGGGGCCCCTTCTTTTTGAAAATACTGAATTTTACAATTAACGGCTTCGTTGCCACGCCAGCAAGTTTTAAAAAAACAAATTTTGGAAAAAAAATTTTTTTTACCCATTTAGTAAGAACCTAATTACACACCGTCTACTTTATCAGTAAATCTCTAATTACAAACACTAATTTTTAAAAACCAAATTCAAGGGGGGGGTTCGTAATATATATATATATATATATATATATATATATATATATATATATATATATATATATATATATATATATATATATATATATATATATATATATATATATATATATATATATATATATATATATATATATATATATATATATATATATATATATATATTA
>JAHBCN010018811.1:0-16576 GCA_019359885.1 Listronotus oregonensis
ATAAACTGTTTTTTTTTACCAAAAATTGAGGGCTTGTTTAATTTTATTGTTTTGGTTAGTTGGGGTTCCGCCCTAGGGCGTTAAAGTTCAATTTTACAACCTCAAATGGGGGCTTTAAATTGTATTTTACAGCCGATTAATTTTAAGTAATGAATTTTAAAAAATATCATGTATGAGTACATTATGTAGGACATAATTTATTAAATGTTTTGGTATATAGGTCTAAAACTAAATTGTAAACAGTTTGGTCTCAAAACGTCTTTCCATATTTTACCCCCTAGCCTCTCTTTGTGACATTTTATACAACATTTTTCTAATTTGCCGCCATAACAGAAGTCCTGTGACATGTGTCACAATATTTTTTAGGTTATTTGACATGCAAAATTAGTTACCGGATGTTTTTTTAAGGTCTTAATACCATAAAAATTAATTTGTTTTTACCTTTTTTGACCACTCTGGATTCATTTTTTTGTTCAAATTCTTTCCTACTTTAACATGTCAAATATTTGTCGTCAAACCATGTACAACCTGTACATTCTTATCGAATATTCCACTATACCTAAATTGGAAAGATATAAAAAGTCTTTGTTTCACACACTTGCACAATGAAGTTTACATTCGAATCTTATGGAAGAAGGATGGCACTCATCCAATCATTTGGTATTTGCCAGACTAAAACATGTATGTAGTAAAATTTTATAACCCACACATTTAAGAATATCATTCAACATACCATATAATTTTAATGACCTTTTTCTTAACTAGATTTCTGCATATAAAATTTAAAGAATAAATAGTTTAATTTTAGAGTGTTTAGACATTTTACATTTCATGATAAAAGTCCCAGTTTTGAATCGCTCAGAAACACTACGCACTCTAAACTTCTGTTTTTTGGGTTGTTAGGCCGTCGCCAATAATTTTTTGTTCGCTTGCACGAGTGATTGGCATCTTCAGAAGGTTATAGTGCATTAAACCGACAACAGATTAACTGGCGATTTATAAAAGTAACTTTTCGTTGCCATTGCTATTACGGTGTTGTTACCAGTGCAGTTGCTACTGCTGTTCGGAAGTTGTTTAATATAACAGTTGGGCTAAAAAATTCGTAGGCTAACATAGAAAAAAATGTTTTTTAATTTTATTATTTAATATAGTTGCATTAGAGGACGATACAACGATTATAGCTGTCACACAATTTCTTGATACCATTTTGTAGTATGATTTGTCTTTAGACTCAAAATAGGCCTCAGTTTTGGCGATTACCTCTTTATAAGATCTAATATTTTTTTCAGCGAGCATTCTCTTAAAGTCTGAGAACAGAAAAAAGTCACTGGGGGCCAAATCTGGAGAATAACGTGGATGCGGAAGCAATTCGAAGCCCAATTCATGCAATTTTGCCCTTGTTTTCATTGATTTGTGACACGGTGCATTTTTTTCTTCTTTAAATGGAGCTGTTTTTTCGCGATTTTGTTCTTAAAACGCTTCAATAACGCTATGTAATAGTCGCTGTTGATGGTTTTTCCCTTTCAAGATAGTCGATGAATTTGGAGTCGGTTCATCACGTACAGTCCACCCAGATGACGATCGTTCTGATTATGGTGTGAAATAATGAAGCCACGTTTCATCCATTGTTACATATCGACGCATAAATTTGGGTTTATTATGATGGAACAGCTCCAAACACTGCTTAGAATCATCAATTCGTTGTTGTTTTTGGTCAATTGTGAGCTCACGCGGCACCCACTTTGAACAGAGCTTTCGCATACCCAAATATTCATTTACGATGTGTCCAACACGTTCCTTTGATATCTTTAGAGTCTCAGCTATCTCGATCAACGTCACTTTGCGGTCATCCAAAATCATTTTGTGGACTTTTTTGATGTTTTTGTCGGTAACAGCTTCTTTGGGGCGTCCACTGCGTGCATCATCCTCGGTGCTCATTTCGCCTCGTTTAAACTTAGCAAACCACTTCTTAATGGTCGATTTTCCTGGTGCAAAGTCCGAATAATGTTTATTAAGCCAAGCCTAGGCTTCAATAGTATTTTTTTTTCACCAAAAAGCAATGCTTTATTAACACACAAAATTCCTTTGTATCCGTTTTTTTTTCAAACTAACAAAAATTGCTTTACCCAAAATGCTATAACTCACAAACTAATAGTCCGTCTGCTGTCAAATTTACACACGTATCTTTTGAAGGTTAGGGCTAACTAAAAACCATATGGATTTAATACTAGTAGCGCCATCCATGAGTAAGCCTACGAACTTTTTAGTCTGTTATAAAATTTATATTGGCGTTCCCAATCTTCAAGGTTTGCATACCACTGTGAATACTATTACTTGTCACTAAACCACATTTGTTGATTTTTATGTACTTTTTGATTTATGTTTCATAAAAATTATTTAAAATAAAGAAAATAAAGCCTGAAAATATCAGAGATATAATAACTCAACAGCACATGACAAGCAATCTTATTGGTCGATCACGAACGCCAGCGAGCAACCAACATCAAAAGATAAGACTTGGCCAACAGATCTAACGGAAACACATTATAGACTTTTTTGTAATTAATCAAAAATCCAGCCAATTTCTTTTCAGGTAATTTTTTTAAACAATAATTATTAAAAAAGGCCTCTTTTTTGTCAAATATAACAAAAAGTACTGGCTATATCACTTTACTCATAAAAGACCGTTTGTATAGAATTCAAAAACCTATAAAATGGTTTTTAAAAAATCCCTATGCGACCATTTTTCACCGAGGAAAGCCAGAAAAACGCTTAAAACAGACCTTTTTCAAAAATTCGTATCTCCATCAATTTTTAATATTAAGAGCTAATTTTTTGGAAAATGATAGTCAATAACACATAAAGCTGCCGAAAGATGAAAATTGTCGCATTAATAGTTTTTATTCAATCGCACTATAAACAAATTAAGCCCTTATCTTGCAAGTGCCGTGAATATTAGGCAAATGGTCCGATTTAAACTTTTAAAACGGCTTTTTAAAGTTTAAATTAAAAGCTACAAATTGTATATCTCACATTTTCATATAAGTTTGAAGAACATTGGTAAAATGCTTGTGAACCTAGCGCGTCGAGCGAAAATTCGCGACCGAGACGTACTGAGTCGACTGTGGAGGTGCACCCAGCATCGGGCGCTCGACGGAATTTTCGCACGACGCGCTAGGTTCACAAGAACCTAGCGCGTCGTGCGACAACAAACTTATATGAAAATGTGAGATATAAAATGTGTAGCTTTTAATCTCAACTTAAAAAAGCCGGTTTAAAAATTCAAATCGGACCATTTGCCTAATATTCACGACACTTGCAAGATAAGAGCCTAATTTGTTCATAGTGCGATTTAATAAAAACTATTAATGCGACAATTTTCATCTTTCGGCAGCTTAAAGTATATGTTATTGACTATCATTTCCCAAAATATCCGCCCTTAATATTGAAAATTAACGGGGATACGAAATTTTGAAAAAAGGTCTGTTTCAAGCGTTTTTCCGGCTATTCTCGGTGAAAAATGATCGGATCGGGATTTTTCAAAAACCATTTCGTAGGATTTTGATATCTCTAAAAACGGTCTTTTATGAGTAAAGTGATATAGCCAGTACTTTATTGTTATATTGCAAATAAAAAAAAAAAAAAAAAACGAAAAAAGGCCATTTTTTAATAATTATTGTTTAAACAAAATACCTGAAAAAAATTGGTTGGATTTTTGATTTTAGTAATCTACAGGTTATTCCGGAAGTCATGGCGCAGTCAGATATCTGTTAACATTATTTTTTTTGCTTTAATGATTGTACTACTTGTATAGTGACTGCCTAGTGTTAAAGCACATTGTTCTGTTTCATTCTATTTGGGCCAGACAGAATAGGAGAGAAACAACGCCTAATTCGAGAAGTAGCATAATTGGAATCCAGAGTTTGGGGATTTTCCGTTAGCGCACTACCACTCCATATTTAAAAATCGACAATGCGCATAACTCGAAATCGTAAAAAGAAGTTATGTGTTAACTTGACCGCCGGACTGGTTAAAGTCCGCAAGATATTGACGTAAAAATATTGGACCAAACACAAAATATTACATTAAACGTGCCTACTGCTTATTTTTTTACCTACAAATTAAATATGAACCCATAGTTTCAAGCAAACTTGTGTTTTAAAATAACTCCAAACAAAAATAAAATGAAAATTTGACCGGGCGGGTCGGTCGCTGAACGCATCACCAGTCGCATGTGGTGCATGCGACAATTGTTTCTCTCCCACTTTCCATACTGTTTGGTTTGGCTACAGAAGAAAGTGGAAAATATACACACAACCAAACTTATATCACTATTTATTGCTCACTTAACTTTTTGTAAGGAAAAAATGTGTTATCCAACTTTAACAAAAAGCTTTTTGTTGTAAACAAACCTGATAAGAAAGGAGAAACGACTTATTATTTTGTGAAATTTGTGTTCAGTAGTAAAATCACGTTTCTCGGATAATTTCATTTTGGCCCAAAAAAAAACAAAAATGCCTTATATTGGACTAATAGATGCACAGAGGGAAAAATTATTGAATTGGGGAAATGCCCCAAAGAGACGTAGCAGAGATAGTAGGCGTTTCCAAGGGTGCTGTATCGAAAACATATGCAAGGTACCTGGAACTAGGAACAGGCCCAGAAAAAGTCGTCAAAGAGTCACAACTGAACAACACGACCGCTTGTTTGCCAAATTGCTAGAAGAAATCCCAGTGTTTCTTATTCAGAGCTTCACCGACAACTTCTGGAAGCTACAGGTGTGAACATTTCAGTTAAAACCAAGAAAAAGACTTCGCGCTAGAGGGTTGTACAATAGGAGAGTTACGGGTCCTACAGTTATTTAGGCAAAATAAAACTAACCGGCTAAATTGGTGCCTTTAACACCGAAACTGGACAATTGAGAGGCAAAATGTTCATTTTTCAGATGAGACCAAAATTGGCCTAAGATCAGATTACCATCAAATGGAAGACGAGCGAGACTCCAGGCTGCCAGATCTGTCCCAATATATAATGGAGAAACTGTAATGTTCTGGTGAGGTATTATGTTGGGAACAAAAACTTCATAGTTACCACTTCAACAAACTTAAACGGGTAGGAGGTATGTTGATTTAGTGCTACAACCAATCGTTAGGCTTTGGAGAGCTACAATTGGGTATAATTTTATCTCCCCATACCAGCAGAGTGGCTAATGTCTTAAAACGGAAGGTGTCACAGTTTTAGACTGGCCTGCATTTTCACCAGACCTAACTCCTATCAACAACTCAAAAAAAGGGTTCGAGCACGTCGACACAATCCAGGAAATGTCGCACAGCTTATTGATGCAGCGTTAGTAGAATGGGAAAACATACCCCAACACAGTCTTGACAATTTAATGAGAAGCATGCCAACGCGAATTGAAGCTTGCATAAGGAATAAAGGTGGCAACACGGATTATAAAAATAACCAATTTTCTTTTTGTTGATGCTTTTTGACCAGTAAAAATGTAAATCTCATTTCGTTTCTGAAACCAACATAAATACCGTTGTAATTATTTGTTTTTTTGCATTAAAAATCATTGGTAAGGACAGAGTTTTATTTATAAGCAAAAAATTTTAAAACATCTCAAAAATAATGAAAAATAATAGAAGATGCCATATAAGTTTGGTTGTGTGGATATACATGGAGGATGCTATGGTTAGTTCTGGTATGCCCTAGTTAGTATTACAATCAAACTAACTGTTCTATAAATAAATATCACAAAACACAAAAAAAAATACAAAACAAACACGATTTTTTTTTGGTTGCCTTAAAAAACAACTATCAACTGCACACGGTGGTGGAAATGTTAAAAGTGCGGGTTGTGATCTAGACGCTTGTCACGCGAATATCAATAGCAGCGGGAACGGGAACATCAAGTTTAAAAAATGGCTTTTAATCATTTAATTGTCGTAAATTACACTTTTATAAACAACTAAAATAGTTTATTTTTCGGATTACAACCATAACAGTAATTTAAAATTCACATTGGGAATACTTCGAATTTTCGCTGCCTTACCTTAAACAGTTTTAGCTTATCCAACATTGAACCGTTCTGTGCACCTCCATTTTTCCCCCCACTACTCGCCTGGTAAGGACTTGCGATCTGAGAAGTGGGGGGAGCACGAGGTATCATACTTAGAGCCGGACTGGGTGCTCTTGATGAACCAGCCACTGGACGTACTTTGTCTGGTGGGCATCGTCTAGCTGGTAATGCGCTGCCTGGTAACGGTATAGAACTGGTAGTGCCGCCCTTGTGAGGTATTGCGGTTGATCTGGAACAATAAAATTATTTGTTTCAGTTATACTATTGGGTATTGGGTAATTATGCTAACGTACAGGTCACCCAACGAGGACTGAACCTGGCTATGGCTTTCCTCTTATTAAAAAAATGAAACATTTGTTTTGTGTATTCTTCCCATAAAATGATAAAGGACGCCGATGAAAATGATTTGATACAACATAAAAGTAACATTTTCCTAATAGGACACCTATTTACTCTTGAAACAATTTTGATATAAAATTTAGGATATTTTAAGAACTTTTTTATTAATTGAATTATCAATACGAATCACGATTCCTTTGTTATGGAAAAAAGAATTAGAATCCAGGGAATCGATTCCAAATTATCGGATTACGAATTCGGATCATCTTTAGTTTTTATACTTACAAATGGTAACTACGATACGATTTATACTACATAAACATAATCCAGATGATAAATTAAGCGTCAAAGATTTTAGCACGGAGCCCGAGCCGCGAAATATAATTTTAGTCTCATTTTAAAGTGCTGTAACTCTTAGTCAAATTAGTTTTTGGTAAAAATTCTTCAAATTTAAATTTGGTATTTCTGAGATTACCCAAAACCACCCTTAAATGGAACATATTTTGTATTGTATTCCAGAACTTGTAATGCTAGATCTTCTTAAGGTTTTTAAACCTCAAGCAACTTTTAAATGGGACATCTTATTGTAATTTGACACGAATCTTTACAAGAACCATTTAAAAATTTTCTGCTTGAGACATATAAAAATGTATTCATTTTTTAAATTCCCCGAATAGAAATAATAAAACGTCCCATTTAAAAGTCCCTCAGAGTTATCTCAAGGATAACATATTAAAAAATTATAAAGATCGAGCAATCAAAACTTTAAAGAAAAATGAAAGTAAAATAATGCCAGTTTATGGATGACACACTCCATGGTTACGACAAAAAATGTTTCATTTAAATGTTGTTTCTCTGAACCTGAAAAACAACAGATTTTGGTAAAAAAATCACTTTTTAGGTGTGCTTCCTTATTTACAGATGTTAATAGGCAGATGTTTTAATGCTGATCAAGAATCTTAGGTAAAAATTTGGAAATTTAAAATGGCGGATTTTGGCATTTATAAACCAATTTGCATCAGAATCAGGATATAAGGGTTATTGAGGGTGCTAGGTCAAAATGTGGAAACTAATAATCTTAGGTTTGGAAATTTGAAATGGCATATTTAAAATAGTGGTGTTTGGCATTTAAAAATCGATTTGTCTCAAATTAGAAATATAAGGAATCAATTTCTTTTGGAATCGGATCCTTCCAAAAAGAAGTAGATTTCGGATCATTTTAAAATTATACAACAAACCTGGAACACGGAAACCATCTATTATTTAAATTAACAGGTATTGATGCTACACACTATCTTTATTGAATAATATAAAAAATGCACTTTCTTTTATTTTACGTTTTTTTGAACAAGTTTCCTTATAGTTTTGTTTTTGTTACTTAAGATCTAATGATGTTTGGTGTTTTAATAATTGTATGAATATTAAATTTTTTACCAATTCGTTGAATTTTATTTGATAATTTAATAATCTTAGAATACCTTATTCACTGGTTTACTTTTCAACGCATTTCCTTTTTTTAACATTTACTTAAAATTGGTTTTATATTCATTTTTAGTAACAACATTACAGAAAATTGACTTTTGGTATTTTGACATTTCAGGTCTTTGTTGTTCTCATTTTAAATAAATTAATCTTGTTGTTACTAAAAATGAATGCGAAATCTTTTTTATTAAAACGTATTGAAAAAAAGTATGTCCCATTAAGGCAATGTTAGTTTTATGTTTTTTTTTCTTTTACTTTTTTTTCATAAACACACATTTCTCACAATAAATCGAACGTGTCATTTGATTAATCATTTATTCCTAAGAAAAAACGTACACAATAAAAAAGGTACTAAAAAACAAAGTGTCAAATATATAATTTATCTCCTTTATTATTTTAAAAACACCAAGCTAATATTTTACAAAAGTGTTCCGTTAATTTTTTTGAGCGTTGTATTATTATAATGACATTTCTTTGCGAATTAAATTAACTTTTTGATTGTAATGCTCGTAAACTGTGTGCGTTATCGGCCAGTGTCGCATTTCACCCTATACTAACTGACACCAAAATAAATATAATAACAGTACAAGACAATGCATCATCTTGTCACCGCTAATTTGTTCACAATTCCCCCAAAACATTTTCCCCAGCTTCCTAATTATATCACCAGAAAAACTCTCTTAGCTTTTCGTAGTTCAACAGGCGATCCATCTACGAACTATCCGTATTAATCAAAGTGTTTCCTAAAATATCTTATGGACTATTTTGAGATATTTATTTCTTTCGTTCGATTTTATAACCTGGAAACTCGTTTTACTTTTTAAAAATTTAAAATGTACATAGACGTACGTTGGTTTAATATTGGAAAATCTTGGAAACAACAAATCGATGGGTAGAAGGGTTAAAATAAGGGAGATATTTTAAACAAGGTATTTTAACAATAAATAAAGTTTATAAAAAATAAATAAAAAAAAGTGCTGTCAGTAGTCAGTACCTATAGGTGTAGAAGAAAACCTAGCGGCTTTCGGTAAGCCAGTTTAGAGTTAACTTTCGTAATTCTTACATAGATTGGTAAAAAATGATTAATTTCCTGTATTAGTGAGCAATAACAGAAAAACTAGCAGTTTTAACAGTATATTATTATATAATAAGAGCGGTAACCAGGTATTAAGCGCAAGCAAGTGAAGTTTGCAAACCAAGCCGTAGGGGAGGAATGCGTTCACTTATGGGCGCTAAAACCATATATACATATATATATATATATATATATATATATATATATATATATATATATATATATATATATATATATATATATATATATATATATCTATATATCTATATATATATATATATATATATATATATATATATATATATATATATATATATATATATATATATATATATATATATATATATATATTATGCTTTTTATTAAAAGTTAAACACTGCTAGTCCCGAGCTTTTTGGAAAAAATATTTCCTTTTCAAGGCTGCAATATGTAAAAAAAACCATGGTTACATAAGCTAAACGACTTAACATATTAAAACTTACCGCTAACATGTTAATCGAAAATGACCAATGCCACAGAAGAGAACTTCATATTACAAATTAAAAAATTAAAAAAAAAAAACGTTACAAAATATTACACACAATTAAACCATAAGAAACACAAAAGTACACCACCCCCATCACATATTGCGGTGCTGCTATAAGCGGTAAGTTTTAATATGTTAAGTCGTTTAGATTATGTAACCAGGGCTTTTTTACATATTGCAGCCTTGGAAAAAGAAAATAAATTTTCCGAAAGCTCGGGACTGCTAAAAAGTGTTTAACTTTTAATAAAGCATAAAAGACCGAATCCCTAATAACTTTCCAGTTGTTTATATATATATATATATATATATATATATATATATATATATATATATATATATATATATATATATTTATATATATATATATATATATATATATATATATATATATATATATATATATATATATATATATATATATATAAATATATATATATATATATATATATATATATATATATATATATATTTATATATATATATATATATATATATATATATTTATATATATATATATATATATATATATATATATATATATAAATATATATATATATATATATATATATATATATATATATATATATATATATATATATATATATATATATATATTTATATATATATATATATATATATATATATATATATATATATATATATATATATATATATATATATATATATATATATATATATATATATATATATATATATATATATATATATATATATATATATATATATATATATATATATATATATATATATATATATATATATATATATATATATATATATATATATATATATATATATATATATATATATATATATATATATATATATATATATATATAGACCGCAAAAGAATAGAGTGGATACGACAAAGAACCCAGGTAATAGATGTGATCCACAGAATAAAATCTCTTAAATGGCAGTGGGCAGGACACCTGGCAAAGAAGAACAGATGATAGATGGACCACCAAAATTACAACATGGTACCCACGAGGTGTTAAAAGACCTAGAAGTATGACCACACCTGAGATGGGACTATGACATAAGGGAAACTCGCAGGAACAAATTGGGCCCGTATAGCCAACAATAGAGAACAATGGGCCCAGCTGAGAAACAGGTATATGGATACGTAAGGGAGGCTACACCATAATTGGAAATGGTTGAATAAAGCTGCGAATGATGATGATGATGATGATATATCTTTATACTAAGTAGTACATTTTTACAACAATGCAATGTAATTTATTTATATTAATTATTTATTTCTAATTATTTACTCTTTAACATCAAGGCTACGGCAAAAAATTTACCTTCGGTCGAGCACTAATAAACATGCTACAAAAATCGGAAAAAAAGCGGTAATATAGTAAAAGTGATGGAAAATTGCCGGAAATATATAAGGAAACGTTAAAAATACCTATTGGAAATATAAAAATAGGAACTACAAAAATAAAAAATAAACATTTATGAAAGATAATCATCCATAAAATAGAACGCAAAATACATTAAAATTAGTGTCAGATCGAAAGTTCGATTTCGGTTTCGGCCGAGTTTCGGCCAAAAATCAAGTTTCGGCGGCAGTTTCGGTTTCGGCCAAAATTGGCCGAAACTTTTGCCGAAACCAAAACTGATTTCGGAAGTCCCTGGAACTACGAGTGTAATAGTAATTTTAGTAATTATTATTTTTATATAAGATGTACCTAAAAGATAAAATTAAAATAAATGATTACAACAAAATTGATATACGTGTTTCCATTTCATATTCTAATAAATGCAGAATAATGGGTAAAATGCAGCAAATTTCAGTATTTTAAGAAATTTTATACTTTATTCGGTTTCGGTTTCGGCCGGATAAGCAGTTTCGGTCGGACTCTAATTAAAATAGACAAAAATTTATGTAATAATAATTCAAAGAAAACTGTGAAATTTCTAAAAAAGTTATCTCACACCACTACAAGACACAAGTTGAGCAACTTGATTAAGAGGCATATCTTTATCAATGTCATAAACACCTTCAATATTCTATTCAGCATCAATGCCTTCTTCATGGGAGTGAGATTTAACTTCTTCCAAATCTTATTTAACAAGTTTTTATCGTGGAACACGTAAAGTAGTTTTGCTGCTATGTCATTGGAAATTCTGTTTTTTTTTAATGAATATGACTATCAATGCTAAAATGGCGCTTAGTGCCTGCTGAAGATGCGGAAATTATTTTTCTAGTGTAAAATTTCTACTGTACAAGAGTATAAAAAATATAAAGATATCTTTGTTTTAAATGGTTTTAATTATTGTTTCAAATTTTTCCAAAATTTCCAATATTTTCAAGACAGGTTCGGATATTTTCAAGGGAAATATTTTCATTTAGAACACTATAAAAGAATCACATCAAATTCAAAGCTAATCCAAAAAATCCGACACCACTGTCTACCTAAATAGTTGTATTTATAACACGGCTATTACGGCTTCCAGTAGGAAAACAAACAAAACATTTTGAAACTTGTTTGTATAACCCCGGCTTATCCCTAAAATCGACTTTTATTTGGTTTTGATATTTTCACCGAGGCCTTTTATCTTCTGCATGACATTGAGAAGAAAAATCTGTTTTTGGTTTATTTTTTTAAACAGGTTGAAACGTTTGCTTTTATGATTAACTAAATAAATTAACAAAATGCCGTGTATTAATTAAAGGGGATACTTGAAGGTAAGGCAAAATTTTCTAGTAGTTAAAACATAAAAATGCGATGTATTTTATTCCAAAATAAAGTTTATTATAAAACAATATCACATTTTTTTAAACTATTTATGCTAGGTATAGTGACGGCCATTAAATCTTGGGCAAAAAACTTTTGAAAATTTTGACTTTTCTGCCAATTTTTGTAAATCGCTCTTTTTTACCTTGTTTTACTTCCTAATTACTATAAATAAAGCAAAAGGTAAAAGAAAAATATTTATAGTTTATGAAAACTAACAAATTAATAAATTAATTAACAATTTAATAAATTTAAACAAACTTAAATATCCTTACAAACAAATTTAATGTTTTATTGCAGCCCCGTTTTTTTCTTAGACAGAGTTTAGCCTTCCAGGCATCGAATGGACCAAAGCCCGGGCGTAGTCCGGATTTCCTCGTAACTCATTCCACGCCTTTAAAATTTTATCCTTAAGTTGGTTTACATTTTGCGGCTTAAACTTTTTTTACCAATTTATCTTTTTAACTAATAACTAATAACACTTATCTTGCTGAAAGATAAAATTTTTGTCCGGAAATCGATCCAGTACAGAAGGAACCATGATATTCTGTAGTAGATCTATATATACCTCCGCATTGAACCTTCCTTCAGTAAAATAACATACACCAAGTCCTTGTGCACTCAGCCACCCCCAAACATTTACCGAAAATCGCCCACTACTTCTGTCCTTTATTTTTCCAAAAAATCGGAGTTTGCAAGTAAAATTGTAGAGAAAATCCAATGCTTTGTTCTTTATTTGCATTTGTTAAAAACGGTTTGCGCAATTCGGATATTTGCCTTATTCTTCGCCGTGCCGTTCTAACTGATATGATGCTGGATAATTGCTTTCCATTTTGCTGTAACAACAGATTTAAATGGTTGGTTTTTAAAACATTAACTAAATTATTGTCTTGTTCTTGATTCGATAGTTTGGGGCGACCACTTCCAGATCTTCTCTTAAAGCAGTGTTTCCTGCCATTTTTTTAACAAAATGAATACTCTTTGTTCGACTCTTTGGGATGTAAAGCTCTTCCGCCACATCCCTCTCTGCTCTCAATATAAAAAAATCATAATACTTTTTAATCCAAAGTTATATTGGCCTTGTAAAAAATATTTTTAGACACTGATAACGGACACCTGTTTCATTATTAGCTTTTTCAACAGGTATTTATATTCAGTAGAAGGTAGCATAAGCCTATTTTACGAAAGGAAAAGAATTGCCCAATATTTAATGGCCGTTACTGTACCTATATAGGATTTTCTACAAATTACATAAACTGTTTTCAGAAATAACAGATAATTTCGATTAAAATTCACGTCTTTTGTTCTGCTAAAATCGCTTGAACAAATCGATTTTGATTATCGATTACGCATTTTTTGACATGAAATGTACATTTACAGGGTGATCCAAGAACAAGATATGACATTATTTATGTTTTTTTTTAAATGGCACGCCTTGTATATTTTTCTAAATTTGGATTTTGCACGTTAGCTTGATAACTTTTGAACTGCGGTAATTCAATAATCACTTACAATGCTTAAATTCCATTACATACGAATAATTTTTTGGGGTGGGGGGTCAATCGGTTTTGCTTAAGCTCTGGGATCTTAAAGTAGGTACATTATAAAATATTCCCAAAAACCAAATTTTAGTTCTCTATCCATAGGTCACGAGAAATGATCATTTAAAAGCCTAAAATTCACTGTTTTCAGGCTATTTTCGAAAATTTAATTATCAAAAAATTTAAGCCGGAATTAAATTATTTATACTAGGTTTCACTTATCACATCCTCTAGTATGTATTAAAAAATATTTTTGTCCCCTAAACCATCTAACTTTTATTTAGATGTAGTTAAACCATTTTTAAATGGCTTCCAAAAATTCAATTTTTAACCGATCTACTCTCGCTATAGAACATTTTTTTCCATTGATGTATACTCTTCAAGCGAGTAACTAAAAAGAAAAATATATTTGCCTGCAATAATCGGTAATGCTGTTCAAAATTTGGGATTTTGGAAAAATTGCAAACTTTGACTCTCCAGTACAGATTTCTTTCAACTACCAAATCGCACAAAAATTTAGGAGGACGTAGTGTTCTATATCTAGAAAAAGCCCATAAAATGATTTTCTTGGCCTGAACTTCTACACTTGTCTATAACAGTTAAAAATACAACTTTTTTTAACTGTTTGATCCGTTATATCTTAGAAATGGTGGCTTTTATAAAAAAAAAGTATTAAATATTTTTTATAGATAATTTTATGGTCTACAATTTTATTAAAGCTAATTTTTCGATGAAACTTGCAATTTTGCCAAAAAACGAGAAAAACTCGTTTTGTGACATTTGACCTTGAATAATATCTTCTCCAGGTACAGGATTGGTGGGGACTTTTTAGATTTCACAGGGCGATTGGTAAAAAAAAATTAATACCATTGTGGGTGTCGCTAATCTTAGTGGGCGCTTTTAAACTATTACGTCATATGAAATCAAGTTATCACTTGAAAACGGTTGGAGATACATCACTAACCGAAACGTTGTGTAACAATTAACAAATAAAGACAATGGAAGTCCAAGATTCTAGTGTTATTGAAAGTTTAACCTTTGTCAAAAGTTAGGCACTTGTCAATCTTTTATCGAAAAAATCACAAAAAAATGGAGTTTACTAACGAAGAATACGGTGCTATTGTTTAGGTGTATGGGTATAACATAATAATTATTAAGCATGTGCACCAAAGTGTCTAACTTTTGACAACGGTCAAATTGAATTTCAGATGGCGTAATAGTTTGAAAGCGCCAACTAAGATTAGCGACACCTACAATGTGATTTATATTTTTTGCCAAAACTTATAGTGAAAAATCTGGGAAATAAAGGAAAATTTGCAAAAAAAGTATTCTTGGTTTTCGATTCAGAATTAAAAAATTTATTCGGGTCTTCATTTTTCGCCTCTACTTACCAATCACCCTGTATCGAACGGTTTTTTGCGTTTTTCAGCAAAATGGTAAGTTTTATCAAAAAATTAACTTTTACATAAATTGTAAACTATAATATTATCTATAAAAAAGATTTTAGTACTTTTTTTCCTAAGAGCCACCATTTCTAAGATATAACGAATCAAACAGTTAAAAAATTGTATTTTTCAACTGTTATAGACAAGTGTGGAAGTTCGGGTGAGGGAAATCCCTTTAAGGGCTTGTTCTAGATATAGAACAATACGTCCCGCTACCTTTTTGTGCGATTTGGAGTGAGATAGAAATCTGTACTGGAGGGTCAAAGATTGCAATTTTTTTTTAAATCACAAATTTTGAACCGCAATATTACCGATTATTGAAGGCAAATATATTTTTTTTTTGAGTTACTCGCTTGAAGAGCTTGCATTAACGGAAAAAATGAGGTATAGCGATCGGTTAAAAAATGAATTTTTGGCGGCCATTTGAAAATGGTCGTTTTACTATTTTTTTAACTACGTTCTAAATAAAAGTTAAATGGTTTAGGGGACCAAAATATTTTTTTATACATACTAGGGGATGAAATAAATAAAACCTAGTATAAATAATTTAATTCCGGCTTAAAGTTTTTGAGAATCAAATTTTTAAAAACAGGATGAAAATAGTAAATTTTAGGCCTTTAAATAGTTATTCCCCGTGACCTTTGTGACATGTACTATGTACTTCAGGATTACCGAGTATAAGCAAAATCGATTGACCATTCCGGAAAAATCCTTCAAACTAACCATCTTTAAAAGTTTAAATTTTTAGAAAAATATTTTGATTTTTGGGTAACTTAAATTCTATTTATTGTTATTTTTTGATCTCACAAGACATTTGTTATTATAAAATAATAATTTTAGTGGATTGCTTGCTTATTTTTATATTCTCACGTACTAAAAACACTAATAATTCTAGAAAAAGACTTTGATTTTTTTAATAAGTACACTATCCATTTTATGTTTTATTTCTCATTAAACAAGGCATTAATTATTAAGTTATTAATAATTATAAAGCAAAAACTTTCTATATCCCCGAATATATTTCCAATTACTATTATTAAAAAAAAATTAGCCTTTTTCATTTAGGTCAAAAAACTTATAATTTAATTAAAAACAAATTAATTTTTGCAATCCTACCTACAAAAGCAGACATAAATTTGGCCTAAAATAATTGCAAAATTTAAAGGGCAAATCACCACTTTTATAAATAACTAAACTTGCATCTTATTGTTAATTTGTTTTTCCTGGATTTATAAATTTGTCGTTGGCGTTGGCCTTTTTAGTGATTAATTTATGAACCAAACTTGGCGTCAAATTTCTTATTTTTTTTTAAATCTTA
>JAHBCN010018812.1:0-16632 GCA_019359885.1 Listronotus oregonensis
ACTTTCTTTAGAAACTAAATATTAAAGTGAAGTCAGCAAAACTGATATGAAGAAGAAATAATTTAGTGCCACTGCTGAGCCCGAAGGTCCCCAGCGTTAACTTGGGAAAACTAGAAGAGTAACCATCTAGAGCAGGGGCTCCAAACTTTCCAGCTTTAGGGCCATACTGATTCCCAGTAAGTTCCGAGGGCCAAACCATATTATCATTGTTGCCGGTGGTAAGAAGTGAAATAGTCCACTGATAAAAAAAAAAGTCCAAAAAGTACACAATTTTTAAAAAAAGGCTGAAATCGGACTAAAGTCCGCAAGGCGGCAACACTGCATATTATTAATTTTCCTGTCATTATCTGTAATTTCTAGATTAGTCGTAGAGTACGAGCCATGAGGAGTAACGTGACACGACATCTGGTGGACACAAGCGGAAATAGGTAGTACCTTCATCGCTTACAGATAAAGCACATACAGAATAATCTCTTGGTTCCAGAAAGTTCTGGTGTCTTCCACTCACTTCTAGATGGCAGTAATTGGAATATATAAGAAGGCTAGTGGCGCAACCACAAGTCGTTCCTATGACACTGTTGTTAAATAAAATATTGCATACCTCCTTAAAACGTGTTTTTGGTGTTTAAGAAGAATTTTATAAAGATTTTGATTTGAATTGTTGCTTTTGTGTGTGAATTAGTAGAGGAAAAGAAGCGAAAAATTATAGTGAATGCAGAAAATTCAAAGATCAGCGGAACATTCAGTATTTCAATTGAGTCCAGTAACAAGGCGCAATGAAAGCATAGCCGTTCTAAAGAATATAACATTAAACGTCATTATGAAACAAAACATTTTCAAAATTACCAAAATATACAGGAAGTTTGCGGACAAAAAAAATTCAAAGCTTGCAGCGCGGATTGAAATCGAAATCTTCATTTACAAAACTCAAAACTGAACAAGAGGCTGCAACTTGTGCCAGCTTTTGTGGCTCTTGAAATTGCAAAACGTGGAAAACCATTCACCGATGGAGAAATGATCAAAGAATGCATAATTGCAGTAGCCAAGAAATGTGCCCTGAAAAGGTAAATTTATTAAAAACTGTCAGTATGTCAGCAAACACTGTGGCTGAAGGGTAGAAAACATCGCTGAAAATATATCCTCAACTGTTCGACAAAAATGGACATTTTGAGTGGTTTTCGGCCTTGGATGAGTCAACGGATTGTCAGATACTTCAGGTGTTGATTTATATTTGAGGAGTAGATAAAAGTATGAAGTGAGAAGAACTTCTTGATATGTATGTATTCATGGCACAACTACTGGTACAGATATTTTAAAGGGTTGAAATGGCCATTAATCAAAAGAACCTTCGATGGAAAAACTTGAAATGATTAAACTGATGGAGGCAAAAACATGAGTGGGAAAGATAAAGGAATGGTCGCTCTTGTGTCAAAGGCTGTAGAAAATGACGGGGTTCAAAACCATTAGTCTTACATTGTATCATTCATCAACAGTCTTTGGGGAAAATGTTTGGATATGTCTGACGTTCTGAAACCAGTCATATCAACTGTTAATTTTATCAGATCTTTTGGGCTGAATCACCGACAATTCCGACAATTTATTGAAGAGATTGAAGAAACTGACTTACCTTATCATACTGCCGTACGCGGCTTAGTTCTGGGAAAGTCCTTCAGCGCTTTTTGAACCGAGCAGTGATCGAAATTTTTGAATGAAAAGCATCGCCCTCTTTCTGAATTACAAAACAACGCATGGCTGTGGAAGTTAGCATTCTATGTTGATTTGACAAAACATGTGAACGAACTGAATTTGGGATTGCAAGGGAAAACCAGCATCTTCCTGATTTATACACTAAATCAAATCATTCTGGAAAAATTGAGACTGCTTCAATCACAACTACGAAGTAAATGTTTTTCACATTTTAAAACATGTGAAATATTCAGCCACACTACTGAGACTGAGTTTCCTATCGATTTTGCAATCGAAACTTTGAGTTTTGAAGATAAATTTTGATACTCGTTTCTCGGACTTTGATGCCATTGCGAATCAAATTAAGATTTTTCAGAATCCTTTTGATACTGACATTGAAAACCCCGGAACTTCAAATGGAAATGATTGATCTACAATGCAGTGATATAATTAAGAACAAATATTAAAACTCATATTTGTTGGAATTTTATAAGGTCTTCCACTGACACAATTTGATAATTTGCATAAATTTGCTCGTGGCTTTTTGTTTTTGGTACTACATATTTGGAGAAAACCTTCTCCAAAATGAAGACAAAAAAATGTTTACAGATCAATTAACTGATGAGCATCTTAAATCTCTTTTAATAATTGGTAAAGTAAAATTAGTCCACAACTAAAACTATTGTCATGGAAAATCTCAATTACATAAATCTCATTAGTATTTCATATGTCATTATGTTTTTTATAAGTTTGTGATTATTTAAAATGATAAAATGTTATTGGATTCATTTCAATAATTTTGTTATTATATAATAAGTTAAATTTTTCAATTATACATGTCTTTACTCATTGCAATTCTGTGTTTCTTTATCCAACTTATCACAAAAACAATAACAATAAGCCTACAAGAATGTTATGAGTTAGCGGAGTTAGCCCATGACCATATCAATGTAGATGTCATATTAATAGTTATTCAAATAAAATTAGAATATTCAGAAACTAAAATTTAATTTGTATAAAAATTATTTGTTTCTAAAAGGAGTTTTAAGGGCTTCCGCGGGCCGGACAAAATCTGTCCGCGGGCCGGATGTGGCCCTCGGGCCGTAGTTTGGAGACCCCGATCAGAGTATTTGATAACGTGATTGGAAAGGAAACTGGAGGAAGAACAAAGTTTGGGTGAAAGATAGTACCAAGAAAGATTGTTGAAGAGCGCATGCCAGGCAAGACCGGGTCAAAAGCTTTAGGCATGTCAAGAGCAACGATCTGGAATCGGCGGAGGAGCTTAAGAAACTTGTTCCAGTTATGTAAAACAAAGAAGTTGTGATGTGGATTTTTTTTGTGACGGAATCTGTACTGTACGTTATGTATGCATGTAATAGGTCAATGTATTTACAGCAAACATAAAAGCTCTTTTAATTTAGATAGGGTTCTAGGCTATATATGAATCGGGAGTTAGTGGGTTTAAATTATGGTACAGCACAGCTAATACAGACGAACAGCTATGTAAGCCTTTTTGAAAGGGTTTTTTTGTATATTAATATTATATTTTCTTGATCGATTATGTTTTTATAGCCTATGTACCCTTAAATTTTTAAGAATAATTTATGAATTATTATATACGGAAACTCAGTATGGGAAAGTAAAATAAAACAAGGTTTATAAGCAGGGCAGTCTTTTACCTATTAGGGGCCCTGGGCACTTTATGACAATGATATGGCCCCTGTAACTATGATGACGGAGGGCTATTTTATTAATGCAGGCAAAAAAATAGATTTGTGGGTGCGCTTTTAGGTAACTTACACCTAAAAGCTTGTGTTTTGTATAATCTTATCATGAAAAAACATAAATATTCTAATATCATTCTATATAAACCGGAACTAGGGGGGCCCATGGATCGTGGGGCCCTGGGCACTTGCCCAGAGTTCCAGTGGGAAAAATGGGCCTGTTTATAAGATTTGCAACAACATAAAAAGTGTTAAAATTTCAAACACAATAACGGTCTTATCACTACATTTAGGAACACAGTAGTGCGCCAGGTCAAATTCCGGCCTGACGCACGAAGTCTGTATATTACACACAATATTTTACCGTGTTTTCCCCCTATCATTACTTCGTTATCGTTTCACGTAAAGGTATGACATAGTATGTGAATTCACATAGGTTTTTTAAATACCTGTGAAAACAATAAGAAAGTTATGTCAAGTGTTTTCTGAGATATTCCATATTGGAAATCGACGATTTTAATGCTCTCTGACTGACTCACTTACTCACTTATTGACTAATCATTATGAGGCAATTTCCAAAGAAGTAGAAACTTGAAATTTGGTTAGTTTTGGTTGGTAGGTTTTAGAACACAAGTTAAGGAAATATTGTGAAAATAGCACATTTTTACTTTGAACACAAACAGAGGCGGTGATATTGTATATTTGGAGGGTATTTTAGAAGTTCGCGATCTGATTGAACCTGAGTGTCTGAGGTCATAATTGGCAGGATTTTATTCCAATTATTTAAAACCGAAAAATCAGTAAAAAACTTGCCAATTAAAAAAAAACTATTGTCCAATTTTAGATCTCAGTACTTTCAGAGGCCGAGATTTTTGGATAGACCCTTATTTTACGCCCGTTTATGGTATAAGTTTAATTAACACCAAACTCTAGACATTGACAGAATATTGAATTTTTGTGTTTTGACATTTCGGATATTTACTGTTCCAATTTTCTGATTTCTAATTAAATCTTAAATTTCTTATATAACTTAAATTTTTAATGTTTTTAGTATGTTGAATTTATTTAATATTTCGTGATTAAAACAAATATATCAGAGCTAAGTATTATTTGCCCGTTACACAGTCACTTTAAATTAAGAATACACAGGAAAAACATTTAATGTCTGTAGGTACCGTAAGATCGCGTAAATTTCAACTAAACTACTTAACTTTATTTTAGTGTAATTATTTTAATGTTCTAGAAGTCAAGCAAAATGGAACAGGTAAAACAGTTTCTCCATAAATCATCGTTTAAATCTATTTTCTTGAATAATCACATTTGAATATTAATGCTTATAAGTATAAGTATTCATTCATTATACATTCAGAATGCATTATTATGCTATTTTCCTTTACGCCGGTGCATCTAGATGTTTGATTACTTTTTTAAATCTTTTAATTCCAGATCGGATTTCTGGTATCAGTAATTGCTTACTTTTTTTTTAATTGATTGTGATATGATGAGATTTTATAATTTTGGATAATTTAAAGAAATTTCATTATTTTAAGCAGTCGGCATCATATGGCTTTTTTTGGTATTATTAAATTTAAATTAAATTTAAATTTGGCATTAGTTTGGGTTTCAAATTCTGTGGAACTTGCTGCTTGCCAAGATTTTTTCTTTCTCTCCAAATTTTTATATCACGTGTTAATAAACTTTCTCTTTCTTTCCCTAAGACACCCTTTAAATCTTTGAAGACTGTTTTAAGATTAAAAAAATGTAAAAAATGCGTAGAGGTCCGATGTGTGCGTAGGTCTCATGTATTACTTTTAGAACAAAAAAATTGAAAATCCTAGAGGCGCTACTGCATTTATGGTTATGATCTATTTGTAATTATTAACTATCTGATAATGATAAATTAGATCGAAACTCTAATGCAAAACATAAATATATAGAATACCAAATAAATAATTAAACTTACGTTGATGGTACTCTAGCAGCAGGACGCTCCCGTTCTGAAAAAAAAAAGAAAAATTAGAAACAAGTTACCTAATACACTTAATTTTATTTGGTGTTTATTTTTTATTATATCAAGGTTATAATGAGCTTAAGTAATTTTTAACGCAAATATGAGGGATTTTTGCGAATATATATGTTCAGATTTTGATACTAAGAAAACCCTTGGAAATGGATGACTTTTGAAAAAAACATTTGATTTGAAGGTTAGTTTGAGCATTAACGGCATATATTTTTCCTTAGCAAAACTGTTTCTAAGCTAGCGCGCCAACAAAACGAACGGAATTGAAAAAAACATGTTTTTCGTAATCTAAGGACACCAAAACATGAAAATTTGCAAAAATATCAAAGTGTTTATGCGAGTTTAAAATACTTCCTTTGCGTTAGAGAAGTAAAAATAAGGGCTGTACAATTGGAGAATATTAGAATAGAGCTTGGATTTTTATTTTTACTTTCTATGCATTGTTGAAATTGGACTTAGCTTTGATGCATAGGTAATACTTATTTTAACAATATTTTATATTTTCGTGCGAAAAGTTTACTAGGTATTTTACACAAAAAAAAAAGAAATATCTGCAAGAAAAACTGGGATCTCTTGTACAAAAATAAGCAATTCTAATGCGAATGTTATGCCTAATTCTTTTGTGAAGCTGTATACAAGACAATCTGAAAATAGCAAATAAGGGAAAATAGGTGGATTAAAAACTGTTAATTACTTATCATTGATAGAAGCTAAGATTATTTAAACATTTTTTAAATTCAGTTTACCGCAGGTTACCCATAATGTATTTCAAATGGGTTTTCCAAGTTAAAAATAGCGCTGATATGGAATTTCTTATTATTGTTTTTTTATTTATTTTCGGAAATATTCCTTAAGATTACCAACATCCTATATACAAATACGATTTTTGCTGTATGGGTAACCGTAAGAAAAATAAAAACCATTACTTCCGTCCATATAAATGCTAATTGCAGCACACCATCGTGGCTATAACGGAATTAACATGCTACGTAAATATATTTGTGTATCTTAATTTCCTTTACATCAGCTACGCTGACTAAGACAAATTGTGACACTTCAACCAACCAAAGGAAATTAAAACTGCGTCTGACTTGTCATTATTGCTTTGCATTAAAAATATTTTTTTATTGGTACCCTATTTTCTTTATTTAAAGTACGCCTGAGAGTGTTTAAATCCTAACTTTCATACACGCGCGTGTTTTGAAGGTTACCATGGTACATTAACCAACAACACGAGAAATGTTTCTTTAAAAGTGTTAGACAATGTTATCGTTTTAATAACACTAAAATCTTGGACTTTCATTGTCTTTATTTGTTAATTGATACACAACGTTTCGGTTAGTGATGTATCTCCAACCGTTTTCAAGTGATAACTATAAACTATTCTTAAAAGCTACGACCTTATATACTATCCGTTGTTCACCGAAGCTTGACGACCTTTTCACGGTTCAGCAACGGCAGCCAGATATTCGGAATGTCGACACTAGGTTTGCTAAATACATTTTGGTTGTTTGCAATTATTACAGCTTCTTTAAATTTTCTTTTCTTCCA
Organism: Listronotus oregonensis; assembly: GCA_019359885.1. NCBI lineage: Eukaryota > Metazoa > Arthropoda > Insecta > Coleoptera > Curculionidae > Listronotus > Listronotus oregonensis. Next base: position 6,982 of record JAHBCN010018812.1, read on the forward strand.
GTGGGTTTCTTTATGAATAACTTTTGCTTCCGATCATTGTATGCGGTGTTGTTTTGACCATGCGTGTTTGGCAATCCCTGATTTCGACGTTTCACCTCGTTCCGTATGTTTTTTTGTGTTCTTTAACTCTAATTTCGAGTGTCTTTTTGTTTGATAGATGTATACCTCACCACATTCACAGGGAATTTGGTAGATAATTCATTTTTTGAAACATTGTTGTCCGCTCTTGCCTTAGTAAAAATACTTCTCAAAGTGGTTTGAGATTTAAATGCTGTTTTAATATTATACCTATTCGCTATTCTGCGGATCTTTTCTGAAGTTCCTTTAATATACGGAATAATCATAAATGTTTGGTCCTGTGGAGTCTTGTTCAAATTAGAGTTTTTTTGTCTTATCTTGATATTTATCGATTGTTTCCTTAACCAATCTCTCACTGTAGCCGTTTTGCTTGAGATCCCTAGTTATATTACTTATTTCGGCTTGCAGAGACTCCTTACTGTTATATAAGGTCACTGCGCGGTTATATAGAGTACGTATGACTCCTTGCTTCGTTTCGTTAGAGTGATTGGAATTCTGATGTTAATATTGTCCAGTGTGGGTAGGTTTTGTATACCGAGGTTTGTATATGTCCATTATTTCGTTTGACTAAAACGTCGAGCCGAATTTTGTTCCTTCTCCATTGGGAATTTGATACAGGGTCGAAGACAATTTAGATGTTTTAAGAAACCTTCAAGTTCTTCGTCGTTACCTGTCCATCCAATAAAAGTATCGTCAACATATCGTAGCCAAACTTTTGGTTCGATAAGTGCAGTTTTAATTGCGTGTTCCTCAAACCATTCCATATAAATATTTGCTACCACTAAAGAGAGCTATGAACCCATGGGAAGTCCATCGCCCTGCGCATAGTACTTATCTTTCACTTGAAAGTAAGGACTAACTTGAAAGTAAGAACTACGGAGGCAGAGCTCCAACAACGCCATTACTTCATCCAGCGGAAGGGTGGTGTGTTCTACTAAGGTATCATCTTCGTTGAGCTTGGCCCGAATGATGCTTAACGATTCTTCTACTGGCACATTTGTATACAGACTTTCTACATCAAAGCTTACGAAAGTATCGTTTGGTCCTATTTCTACATTTTTGAGAATCTCAACAAAATGAATCGAGTTTTAAGCAAAGGATGGTCACTTATGATTAAACCATTGATGGTGTTTTTTTCTTAAAAATAACGACTAAAGAAACGTAAAAATAAATGTATCCTAAAAAATTATAAATGCTTTACAATAAACCCTGTCACTTTTGGTGTAATTAATTTTAAAACGGAAGAATTTTGTGCAGTTCTAAGGTCCGAGTGGTGCATTATAATTTAAAAATTAGGAGATTCCGAAAAATTTTACTCTAGATACGTGATCAGTGCCCCAACAACCTCCTGTACAAAATTTTACTAAAATCGGCAGTGGGCCCGATAAGTAAAAAATTACCTTTTTTAAGTAGGCATTTATAAGGTTCTTAAGGGGTTTTAATTAAAAATGAAAATAAGTACTTTAAACTTTCCACCTATTTAGTACCTTTTATTTAGTAAGTAAACATGTAATATTGGTTGTTAACCCACCATCTGCTTCTTCGTAATAAGTAGTCTTGGAAATATAACAATACCATTGTCTTTCACAGGAAATATCACTGGCACCATATTTTTAAATCTTTTAAACGCTCATTCCTTTTAAGGAAAAACAGTAAAACCTATAATTTAAAATAAATACAAGAAAAAGACTAACTGCATTTGAAAAGGTAGAATTTAACAATATTTTGTTCTATACCGAAACGAAAACGAATAAAATATACCTTTTCGTTAAATTATACAATACATCCTCCGCAAAGTTTTTATTTTCTCGGAAATTGTAAAAAACAAGTTTTAATTAAGTTGTTTCACTTGACGGTCCCTATAATGGCTTTAAAATCATTATTACAGATGTCAGCTGTTCTAAAGAGTTTTATTAGTTAGTTATATAAATTCTTTATTTTTCTCGCAGTTTTTATGGCGTAATTAATTTGACAAAGTTAATATAGATTCGCTGTACTTTAAGCGCTTTAACAGTATTTAAACTACACTGCTCAAAAAATTAACGAAACACCTTTTAGTTCATTTGTAACTTTTAAGGCGTTAATTACATTCAGATCAAGCTTACATATTTAAAAAGACACACATTTTCTCACAATAAATCAAAGACAGTGTCATTTGAATCATTTATTCCTAAGAATACACTTAAAAATCAAAAAAGGTACAAAAAACAAAGTGTTTCAGTTTAGTTGTGTACTACATTTTTATTTTCAGTAAAAATATGCAGTGTTTATAGGCAAGTAGCAGGAGCTAGCTAGCATCAACCGTCTTCGATCGGATTTCTTATCAGCCATAAATTTAAAATTAGTTGCTTACGAGACAGCAAGGTTTGCTATGGTTTTAAGAACCAAATAGTTTTTTCTAATAAAATAAAAGAATTTTTTCAAATAAATAGTGGAACGCAGAAGATATTTAAAAAAAAATAAATTAATGTGCATTAATAGAATAAAAAAAGAAAAAATCTTTTTAGTTATCGAAAATGCTCAAATATACCACCTTCCTGAGCCAAACAATAACCAAGATTGTCATAAAAAAGCCTTCTGACATTTGCTAGAACGTTAAGGGTAATAATCCTAAAATAATTCTCAATTTGTAATTGCAATTCTTGTAGATTATTAGCCCTATTCTCCTGGAAACCATAAATTTGTGATTCTACGTCACGCCAGAGAAAAAAATCGTTGGGTGAGACCATAAAGAACAATATTTCTTATAAAATTTTCATTGTTATTTTTCATTTCCATTACAGTTTTATAAAATTGCATTCGTCTAAAATGATCATCAGGGAAAATTTCATGGGTTTTTCTTACTTTGTAGGATCGGTATCCATTTTTTTTTTCAGCACTCTTCCCACAGATCTTTTGCTCAAATTAACCTCTTGTGCAATTGTATTAATGAAATTGTAGGATTTTCAATAACACTTGCCACTACCATAATTTCCTTCATTTTTCTTTCGTTGTTTTCTTCTGGTGCACTATCATGTTTATGTTTTCTTGGAGTTAAACAACCACATGTCAGAAAGTTTTTAATGACTCGGTAAATAGTGAAAATCGTGGGGTAAGCCTGGTTGGAAATAAATTAATAAATAATATCCTAATTCCCCTATCAGGATTTCCACGGTGATACCATTTAATAATTTTAATTTTTTATTCCAGTTCGTGATCATCCATTATTAATAATAATTATTTTATTTAAAAAAAAAACTTTTTAGTCGCAAATAATCGACACCGTACAACTATAGCTGTCGAGCGTTCGATAGTAAAGAATTATTTCAGGAATAAACGTATTGAATTGATCGCTTGGCCGGCCGACGCGCGTCTTATAAATTATTGTTTGCCGAAAATTATTGATCGATAAGCAATGCGTGCGGCGTTTTTAGGTACATCCAAAATCGTCCAGGATCGTCCTATGTTCGCAGTGCTCTGCGCCTTACTGTAGATATATATATATATATATATATATATATATATATATATATATATATATATATATTGTAACAAATTAATTATATTAATATATTATATTATATTTTATATATATATGTTATTTTGTTTTTATGTTATAATGGTTAGCGAGATTCGTTACAATTAATTTTAATTCTGTGGGGTTTTAAGTATGTCAACTCCGGCTTTCTGAAACTCTCAATCCCTTTGAGTTCTGGCTTTTATCTTATACATTTATCTGGACATACATACAAAATAAAAGATTTGAATAATTTTCAAAAATAAATTATTTATTATAAATACTAATTTTTGATAACAAATATTTATAAAAATGATAATAATGCTGTTATTCTTAAATCTTAAATCATATATTTTTAATTCATAATTATGTTTAATATTTATATATATGTCTTGCCTCAATTTTATAGTTTCTTTTAAAGTAACGTTGGCAATATGATTCTTTCTTTTAGAGTTATGTTGGCAATATTTATTTCTCCTATCCTTTTTCAATACATAAACAGACTCTTACCTTATTACAGGAACAATATAAATGAACTATGACTATTTGTCATAAACATTATAAAAAAGGATACTAAAACTAAATAATCTCGTTTTCTCTTTGGTTTACTTGTAAATCTTCCCATAAATAATGTCCAAAGCTGCCTCTAGTGTGGTGTTAGTATCGAACGTGTCGAAAAATATACTTGTTGACGTTTGTCGATTTTGATTGCTGGTTTACTTTTAATTGTCTGGATTAATTACCATTAACACAGGTATTTAACTTGATTGTTTCTGTATTAACACTTTTATAAACTTTCTGATGATTTAACTTTATATTCATACTGGAAACTTAACTTTGTTTCGTTTGTTTACTTTCTGTCAAAATAGTGAGGTTAGAATACTTTCTTTGTTGATGTTTGACCATTCATTTGTTTTTATTAAAATAAACTATTAAGTTTTCGGTAGCAACTGAATTATGTGAATGATGCCAAAATAAACTATTAAGTTTTCGGTAGCAACTGAATTATGTGAATGATGCCGTTTTCGGGCGTTTTTTGCTTATATACTCATTGAAACAAATGAATAATTTTTATGAAAATGGATGCTTTCCAGGCCACTTGAGAAAATTTTATGTTAAATTTTATGACTTCAATTTTGATATATTTTGATTTTCTTTTTATAAAACCCTATGTTTATTTCTTTATATTGGCCCTTGTTATTAAATGAAAATTATTGTAAATTTATTTGCTTTTCATTTGGTATAAACAAATTTATGTTTTAATTTGAGTTTGTTTGCAAATTTCATTTTTAAAGCTATTGATGCATGATAAATGGCGTACGTGACTTTTACTTATTTTCCAATTTACAAATAAACTTTAGGTTTTCTTTCCTACCTACTTTACAAACTTAAATATACATAATTAAAGACATCTTTTAAGATAAATATGATTCCTTAATAATTTATAATCATTTTACAATTCAACATTATTGTCCATAAATAAACATTGTTTATTTACTATGATTACAAATGTAATTATTTGGTAACTCTTTAAGTTTTTTACCCGTTTTTAATATCTAATTCTAGAAAATGAATGTTTTTACTATACTGTTCACTATATCACTTTCTCTTTTTTTTATTTCCACTATTTGTTATTTTTATGAAAATACAACACTTGTCTTTACCTGTCCATTTCACTTAATCTAAGTCACTTTTGAGTTCATTAAACAGTTCTTTTTTATAGAGTTCTTTGTTTTTGTACTTATCTTATCCTATTAAAACTAATTCTAACATCTATCCTAACTCAAATCTATTTATAAGGTGATAATAAGCTATGTACTTTTCTATCCCTTCGTAACAACCTGTCATGTCTTTATTTTTGTATTTTTGTATATACTCAGTATATTTATGTCCTGTTTTTTGAAATTATTATGTTCTAACATTATTTTATATCGATTTATAATCTTTTAGGTTCAGGGGAAGCTTTTGGTAGTGTCCTTTAACATTTTACTTTTATGCTGAGGCTTAATAAAATGATTTTCTATAAATGCCAGATTTTGGTATGTATTCTGTTTCATTTATACACTAAATTACATTCTAAAGCTGTATTATGTTTTCTTATGTAATTTTACATCTTTTTCCCTTTATTTAGAACCATTTTTACTTATGAAAATCCCTGTTTTTTCTTATTTTAATCCCCTTTTAATATATTAAAATTTTCAATACTATTTCATTAGTGACTCACCTCCCGTCTAAGTAGCTCATTTATTATTCAATGTAAATTTTTTATATTTTGCAGACGTTACTTTTAACCTACGGTGCATTTTAGAAAAATAATTTGGGTTATACAGGGTGTCACAAAAAAGTGTGACGTCACGATGCTGCATTATGTTAGATTGAACGCTCTGTATTTTTTTGCAAATTTAGGTACCTCTTGTGGTCATCTAACTTCCTCTAAAATTTTGTCAACATCGGTTTAGTGATTTCAGAGAAAAAAAAACTGTTTTGCACCACTGCACCTAAAAATTAATTAAAATACCAATAGTGCTTGATCAAAAGAATTAAACGAGGAACTTATAAAGTAATGTAATATCAGTCGCTTAGATTATGTTTGGTTAATTCGAACTGTACAGGGTGTCCAAAATTTAGTGTCAAACTCTTCAAATTTTAAAGCGCTTTATTTTTCTTATTTTAATTATGAGCTCCTGTATATTTTTAAGTCGTTAGATGCAGACTTAAAGAACAAATATTTTTTTAAATACCTATAACCCTATCGAAATTCCTAACACATTAAAAGTTGTTCGTTGAAAACTCATTTTGGCATCTATTTCAATAGTAATACTATTAAATAAAAATGATAGGTGGCTATAAAAAACAATTTATTGACATTGGAGTTTATTTAACTTACAGAATCTTATTTTGACGTATTATAAAAATTTGAGTAAATTATTAATTTAAGAAATACCTTTAAATGTTAAATAAACCTAATTTTTAATTTGTAATACCTTTTGGATAACATTTATGTAACTTTAACGAATTTCTAGGTAATAATTTACGTTGTTAGGAAGCTCTAATGTCAATAAATTGTTTTTCATAGCCACCTACCATTTGTTTTTCAAAATAGATGCCAAAGTGAGTTTTCAACGAATAACTTTTAATGTGTCAGGAATTTTCATAGAATTATATTCAGAAAAATGTTTGTTTTTTAATTCTCCATCTGACGACCTAAATATACAGGAGCTCATAATTAAAATAAGAAAAATAAAGCGCATGCATATTTAAAATAAGAAAAATAAGGTGCTTTGAAATTTGAAGAGTTTGACACTAAATTTTGGACATTCTGTACAGTTCGAATTAACCAAACATGCCCTGAGCGACTGATATTACATTAATCAAGCACTATTGGTATTTTTGTCCATTTTTCAAATTCAGTTGTGAAAAACAGTTTTTTTAATATATTTTTTTCTCTGAAATCACTGAACCGATGTTGACAAAATTTTAGAGCAAGGTAGATGACCACAAGAGGTAACTAAATATACAAAAAAATACAGAGCATTCAATTTAAAAAAATGTATCATCGTGACGTCACGCTATTTTGTCGTGTTTTTAATATTTTACAATAAAATTATAAAGAAAACAGAATATTTAAATTTGATTTTGATGGTAGATATTCCCCTCTATTGGAAAATGCTACTGCATTCAGAAGCTTTAATATTTAGAACGTGGTTTCAGACGCCTAGTATGCCGGTGGTCGATAGAATAACCTATAAACAGAGCACCGAATCTGTGCATTTTCACATGTCTTTGATAATAAAATTATCATTGTTTCTTTTGCAACTTTTTATAATAAACTATTTAAAAAAATAACGACTTAAATAAATTAGGAAAAATATCGTATGTTTATTACCCCCTTCGTTTAAAAAACCCTTTAATACGAAGCTAAATAAATTACGAAATGGTGGTGGTTTTGAAATGGCCACCTGTTGCAGCGTGTGGCAGGCGTGGCGTACCACCTGCACCAGGTGATGGAACCACGAGTACATAATCAGAAGTTACTCGGTAACATCTTGATAGTACAACCACTTACCAAGTATGTAAATATACCGCTAATAATTTTTAAATTTCTTGTGGATTTAAATGTATTTGTCAGACATAAAATATTATTTTAAAAGTTCCGGAATGTACAATGTTTCTTTACTGGGAACTTGAGTAATAATAAAAAAAAACTTATAATTTTTCAAAAAAAATACTTTATAATAGTTGGATATGTCAAAAAAATGGAAAAAACTGATTAATGTTAATTAAACAATAATTAACATATTTCTCTAAAACGTTTTGGCAATTTCGGGCAATTTTTTAATAAAAATTCCAATTTTAAACTCAATTTTCATTTTTTTTACTTATCCTACTTTTCCTACACACGTGCCAATTATACATGATCAATTTTCTCGCCGGTGGATTGGAATTGAAAAAACGATGCATCAATATAATTGCCACCATGTTTTCCTGATTTTATTATATGTGACTTCTTTTTGTGGGCCTCTTAAAGAAAATTACAAGAATAAAATAAACACTCCATAAGCTATATTGTATTCACAAACAGAAATTATATCGTTTTTTCTATTCTTTGTACTAATGCTGTTGCTGCAAAAAAATATTATGGTCAATAATTGAGATAAAAACTATTCTATCTTTTAAGCTGGACCAAATTACAGATAGTTACAAGATTTGATTAAAATCGGTTCAGTAGTTTCGGAGTTTATCTTGGACATACATCGTGAAACGAGATTTAAATATTTAAATATATATATATATATATATATATATATATATATATATATATATATATATATATATATATATATATATATATATATTGAACATGTATGTCCCATACATGTTCAATAGGCGATAGGTAGGGTGACCTTGCAGCCCATGGAAGAAAAGTAACATTAGCTTGTCGGAAGAAGTATTTTCTAACTGCAGCTGTGAGTGGTCCGCTAAAAATTGGTTTTGCAGTTGTTGAAGGTATGGCAACGCAACAGGCAACCCGTAGCTACCCTTCACTGATGTCTAATTGTTCTTGTTGTGCTGAAACGGTCTCTAAGGACACTAACTCCTAAGAGCTGTCCTTCATGATTTGTGGTTCTACTTAAAGCACCAGTACCCCTACGACGTGTATTGCGACGATGTATAGACCACTCTTGCCAATATCGCATCACTGTTGTAGCATCCCGGTTAACGATGCTTCCTATTTCCCCAAATGACATGTCACCCTCGCGTAGACCTACCATTCTCGTCCAAATTCACTTAACTGACGATAAAGGCACATCGTCGCACAGGAGGCATTGCTATATATACATACATATATATATATATATATATATATATATATATATATATATATATATATATATATATATATATATATATATATATATATATATATATATATATATTATATATATATATATATATATATATATATATATATATATATATATATATATATATATATATATATATATATATATATATATATATATATATATATATATTAACAAATCAGGGGATCGACAAACCTTATATAGAAACTCTTGCTAATATATATCAAGAAGCTAAAGCCAGAGTTGTAATATACAAGGAGCTAACCCTGAATTTCCCACTAGCAAAGGAGTACGACAAGGAGACGCAATATCTCCAAAGCTGTTCACAGCAGCACTAGAGGAAATCTTCCGCAAACTGAACTGGACCACCAAGGGCCTGCAAATAGATGGAGAATACCTTAGCCATCTAAGATTCGCAGACGACATAGTTCTAATTGCCAATACCCTGCAGAACTACAACAACAAATAAATGAACTGAATGCGGCTAGTAACGAAGTAGGTCTCAAAATGAATCTAGCAAACTAAAATAATGTACAACGAACTGGCAGACGAGCAAGACATTATAATAAATAACACAAATCTGGAAATAGTAGAAGAATACATATACCTGGGCCACCTAATACATAGATCAGGATCCCTAATACCAGAAATCAACCGAAGAATCAAGTTAGCATGGAGTGCATACGGAAGAAATTCAGTTATATTCAAATC
>JAHBCN010018813.1:0-16660 GCA_019359885.1 Listronotus oregonensis
GAATGTAAATACTTTTGCCAATGCAACTTTTTAAATGCCCTTAAAAATTGAATAGGGGTCGGGTTTACACAATTACCACCCTGTTGTCTGATACTTCCAAAAAAGTTTTCCAAACAGTCTGTATTTATGCTCCTGGTTCTTAAATAAATAAAGTCCAACTTTAATAATTTTTCCCAGAGCTTTATAACACTGTTTATTGTTATTTTCCAACATCTATGAAATTTATTTTTTTTTAGATATCTTGATTATCTATAATAATAATAATAATATATTCAGAATTTGGTTTTTTTTACAATATACATATTACAGTATAATTATAAACCATATTGTATTGCACATTAATGATATAAATAATGCACCTAGGGAACTGAACCCCTGTATGTGCATACTCAAATCTGCTATTTAGTTTATTCAGTCATAAGTAATATCACAGTTACATTTAAAATAATACATCAAATTTATGAGAGTTGGTTGAAATAAATGCTTTACAGAAATGGCCAAACTTTTTTATATTTACGATGTTTTTTATTTCTTTTGGGATTAAATTATAAATTTTTGGTGCTAGATAGTTAATCGATCTAATATTAATATTAGTATTGCTGCTGGGAATTAATAGTTGTTTATTGGTTTTCGATCTTGTGTCATGAGAATGGTTAATATATTGTTTCAGTTTAGAATTCTTATGAACAAAAACACATAAGGAATAGACAAAGAGGGATCGAGATTAAGGATTTCAGTAGAATACAATAGTGAAAGAATATCTTTTGTTTTTTTGTATATATTTTTAATATAAAATTTTTGGATAATTTTAAGAGGATATAGAGAGTTTTCGACAGACCTCCCCACAAACTATTCCATATCTTATTAGGGATTCCACTAAAGCTCTATATAGACAGATTAGCTTTTTTTTATTGAGTATTTCACGGAGTGTGTAAAACTTGTGAATCAATTTTCTGATGTTTTTTGTCAACCTTGATATATGTGGACCCCATTTTAAATGCTTATCTATTATGATGCCAAGATACTTTATATTGTCTACTTCTGTTATTGGCAAGTCTAAATTTTTTATATTCAGTTCGTTAAAATGAGGACGGTTAGCAGCTGTCAGAGAAAAGGCTATATAGTTTGTTTTACTTGCGTTTAATGTTAATTTATAGCAATCTAACCAGAATCTGAATTTATTATTTTAAGCTCAGTCAAGAACTGCAAGCTGTCACTTAAAAAATCAATTTGAAACTTTGAACCATCAAAAGCATTTTTATATCTATTGAAATTTCGTAAGAAACTTTAATTTAAAATATCAAATAAATTGTTGAACCTTTCTATGACTTCGACTGTACCAAATGCTTCTGCAGGAAGGGCACCTAAAAAAACAAACTACGGTGTGGCTGAGAAGTTGAGCAGCCAATTTTTTCATTTTTTCAAATTGGAAGGGTAAAAAATGAGTATCTGTCAGGGGCGCATCTATAAAACTGCTTCTTGTCCTGTTCATAAAAATACTCAATAAACTTCCATGAAGTTTTTTTTCCTAAAAAACCTTTAAATGTAGGTTTCATTAAATTTTTTTCAGTGGCTTTGCCCCAAGTGACAGGGTCAAATATATAAAAATTTTTGTTTTCCCGTTGAAATTCAGGATTATCGGGAGAAACATTATATAATTTAGCTAATTCTAAAATTTTTGAGCCCATGTCACTTAAAATTTTGCTCAACATTCAAGTTTATACTAGCCAATTTAACAATGACTCTTCAATAAGATTTGATCTGTTGATTTTAAATGCGATCCAACAAAAAAATAAGGCTTTTCCATGGGGAATATAAACCCCTGGCCATAATGACCAAAGCATTTCTGCATAGTGCTGATTTTTGCTTGCATTTCCCATGTCCTCAAATCCAACTATTTGACTTTACCTATGTCATAATATATAAATTAGACTTAAGGGACATCTCATCAATCATAAAAATGCAGTGCTTCTCTTGTTCTAAAAATCGTTTTTGTTTTTAGTTTTAGAGCTTTTAAAAATTGCATTGTTGTCAAGACCTGGCTTACATAAAATGGTTCTGTCATTCTTTGGAGACTTCTTTTGTAGGTAGCATCAATTTGTTTGCACAGATAATTAATAGGCTCGAGGGCTTAAAAAAAAATAGTGTGAGAGCAAACTGTTTTATTTTTCCGAAAATAAAACGCTTTTTTTTCTTTAAAGCCCGGGGTGATTTAATAATCTCGTTTAACGGATTATCAAGAAACATATCACACATTTTTTTAAAATCTTCCACGCTAACATTTTTTTGGCTTTTGGTGAAAAGGTTTTTCTATATTTTCGAAGGCTTTAATTTTGGGTTTTAACTTTGCTTTTCCGGTAAGTTGGAACTTAGTTGGAGAGCTGTTTGTGTACCAGTTGATGGGGAAAGCAGTGGTGGTGGATCTTCCTTTCTTCTGTTTCACCAATGTGATCTGAGATATTTTTTAGGCTCACAGATAACTCTTTGAAGTGCTAGGCCCTAAAAATAAAATATCTTTTTGTGCTGATGCCTGTATAACTGTAAAATAGTATTAACCACCTGTTAACTGAATGTTAACCTGAAAACTTAAATTTGGGGGGTGGGTAACTATCATTATTGTAAAAAGATACAAAATTCAGTATGCTAATTTTATAGGTATGTATCTAACAAACAAGGATTATGGTCATCTCCCAGAAGTACAAAAAGGAACCTTACAATAAAGTTTACGATAGGATAGGTGCCGCAGGTTATAGGGCTGAATTAAGAATAACCTGAAGGAGCAATAAAGTTTGGGGTCCCTTGTCTAGTCGGTACGGCGCCACATATCTTTATACAGTATGTCCACGGAAAAGATGATGAATAGGAAAAACTTCTTTATTTTTAATTTTATCAAAAAAAGCTACTCTTGATAAAAAATTTTGCTACTTCTTGGAGTAAGATTTGGATAGAAACATTTAACATATTTTATTTTGAAAATTTAAAAACTTTAAATGGTACAAGAGTAAAGTGCATTTATTTGAGAAGATATGGAAATAAGTTAAATAGGGGGGAAAAAGGAAAAAAAAGGTAATCTCCAATACCAATTTTCGAAATAATCGGCTTACTTTTATTTATTTGTGATTAAAATTATTTTAATATCAATTAACTAATTCCAAATTTTAAAAACCATTTTTAAAAAAATAGGCGTTGAAGTGACAAAATTTATTGACACTTCGCTTTTATAATTCATTAGCCGAAATGTCAGGGTTTAAAAGTTGATTGATTGATTGATTGAAAAGAAAAAACCGTTTAGGTTTTATCCACACCTGCAGCCTGCGGGCTTTTTGTAAATTTTTAGGTATTTGTTTCAGTTTAAGGTTTGACACCTTAGGGCAGGTGTAGTAGCCCTTTTTCTGTTCTTTTCTGGTCTCCAGTCTCCTGGTGGTTAGTGTCCACCATGAGGTTTTGATTTGTTTCTCCAGTATGTAAGTGCAGGGCACTCATATATGATGTGAGAGGCTGTCTCTTCCCCTTCGTCACATAGTCTGCAAATGGGGTTTTTCTCATAGATGCCCATAGTGTGCATATGTTTTCTTAGGGGGGCAGGTCCGGGTTTTTAATCCTGTCACTATTCTAACCCGATTCCTATTTAGGGTTTTTGTAGTTCACTTGTCAATGCTTTTGATGGTGAGTCCAACATTGATTTACTGTGATTTTGCCTTGGAATGTGGTTCCAGTATGACTAATTGTTTGAATCCACCGGGGTCATGTACCCACGAACCAAGGTTTTTGGTATTCCAAAAACAGGTTCAGGACCCACAAACCTGTTTTTGCCCCCCGCCTGGCAGGGAGTTCTGGGCATTTTCATTGCCCTGGTTTCCCTGTGTCCTGGAACGGGAAAGTGTAATTTTGTTGTGGTTAGCGGGTTTGGGAGGCATTAAAATGCTTACTTTAAATAAAACAATTGATAAAATTGATATTAAAAATAAAAATTAATATTAAAATAAATTTAATCACAAATAAATAAAAGTAAGGATTTTTTAAAAAAATTGGTATTAGAACCTACCTTTACTTTTAAACAACTTTTTCTGGATTAATTATTTCCATATTTCTTAAATAAATGCCCCTTTACCTGTATCATTTAGAGTTCTTTAAATTTTCTGAACACCCCGAAAAAAATATGTTAAAAGTTTCTATCCCAATCTTATTTCCTAAAAAAGTAGAAAAATTTTTTATCAAGAGTAGCTTTTTTGGTTTAAAAATTTAAAAAATAAACAATTTTTTCCCTTTATTAAAACACCTTTTCCGGGAATACTGTAGATTTGTATTTCAGTAACTTTTTTATGGATGTTAAACCAGTTTTAATAAGGGGAAACTGTGTCTGTAAATAAATAATCAAATAAACATTTTTTAGTATAAATATTTTAAAATAAAAAATTTAAAACTTTGTAGTAAGAATGGTACATTAAACCACATTTTTCTAAATGAAAAATTTGTGTCCCACATCGTTGAAAGAATTGACCCCAATTTAAAAATTAAAAAGACAATTATAATTTATTACAATTTGAATTTACCAAAGGGGAAATTTTCTAGTGAAGCTGGTCTATTGGCAGAACCAAAAAACCTTTTTATCCTTCACAAGCACAATTTTAATATCTGAAAAAAAACCAAAATTATATCATCTATATAATATTTTGCACATCTTGGGAGACCCCCCTTTCCCCCCTAATGCAGAGATAACACCTGCAATATATGGCTTTTTACTTTCCTTTGAAGTGGGTTTTTTTTCCTTTTTACAAAATCTTTGGAAACAATGTCTCCAAAGTTTTTTCCAGTTTCTTCGGTTTTTGAACCCATCTTTGTAGGAAAATGGGTGGAATAGTATTAAAAAGTCGCTTTGAACCACTTTTAAAATAAATTTTTCTTCAAAAGTTGAAAGCCTTTTAAGAAGATTTGGAAAATCTTACCTTGGGTAACAAGTCAGATCTTTTAACAGGCCTTTAACCCTACTTCCGCCTCTAAATGAACAAAAAACATACATTTTTAATAGATTTATAGACCAAAAAAAATTATTTGCTTTCCATATTTTTATGCCTTTATTTTTTCAAAAAAAAAAAGATGAATAATCTTTGGCCCATCTGATTTTTCCCCTTTTTAAAAAAACTTAACAATTTTTTGTTTTTTTATTAATACCCTTTTTTAGGAAATAGTAATTTTTAAGGAAAAACTGGGGAAAAATGGGGAAAAAAATTGAGGAAATCTTTAAAGGGAAAAAACTTAATGTAATGTAATGTCCAACAGTTCAGGGCCTTTTGGGAAAGAAAACAAGGCGCCATAGCCGTACTTTTTGAAGAACAGCCACGAAAAACACAAGTAGGGTTCCCCCCCGGGGCATATTTTAGGTTTTTTCACAATCAAAATAACGCAAACAGAACGAAACGAATGAAACAGCACATATAAAACCCCAACAAAGCACAAAATGATGTTAGACGTACCTGGTACAGATCAAGTGGGATAAGTTTAGTGTGTGTTGTTTATTACCCTCTGATGAATCCACATGGGTCCGTGATCACTCCTCCTAACGTTTTTCACGGATCTGTGAAAAAAACCCCATCCGATAATCTACGACTAAGTGGAGATCACAAGATCAAAATCGGTTCGCTTTGCGCAGACGTGGAAAAGGGGACTTCGTGCCAAAATTTAAATAGAAAGCCTGCAATCTTTGTGAATTTTTTTTTCCATTTTTAAATATTAGCTTATTTTAAAGATGGGGGTTTTAATATAACAAATTATCTTATACTCAACCCAGTTTTAGAGTCAAAACTACCGAAAAGCAAAATAAAAAAGCTAAACAAATTAATAAAAACACTAAACATGGCTTTCAACTTAATTTAAAAAAAAATTTTTGGCGAGAACGGTAACGTAAGAAGGTGTTAGACGCAAAATTACGTCATTTCATGTTAATGTCAAGGATCAAATTAAAATAATGGAGGATTCGCGGCTTCATTGTTTTGGTGCCTGTGATGTCTTTTTCATGGTTTAACGATTTTTTGGGGTTTTGCAAATTTTTCGATTTAATTAGTTACCTAGTGAATGAATAGGTACAATTATATTTAAATCATAAGGGAAAAAGATTTCCCGTTGTTGACTTAGAATCACCCAATACCCATATCTTATCTTTTCGACTTATTACTGACTCTAAAGACCTTAAATAATTTAAACCAAAAGCGTATTAAACGATTAATAGGTAAATTGACACACGCGTGACATACGTAAACCGTTTCTTTTTTGTGGGTTTATGCGGGAAAAAAGCACGGTTAGAATCAACGAATTTGAATAGAAATAAAGTAAACAAATCTTGTTTGGCATTAATATATTCAGAAGATACCTGTAAACCCCTGCACCGGCAATATTGATGAAACACACTGAATAACAACACTCCGAAAATAATTTTTAAATGTTTATGGTATTGCACCATAATTTACTTTTATAAACCGATTCTTATTGTTAAAAATATTTTTAAAGCCGGAAAACTATTTTTGTTAATAATCGGGAAGTGACAGACAGATATGACATTTACTTTAGATGCTAAAATTCGATTGGGGATCAAGTCAGTTTACAGAACGTGTTATTGAATAATACAACCTACGAAAGAGATAAATGACATCGAAGTGCGTATAACCGATTTACTATATTTTTTATAAACGAATGCAGCAGCTGTTCAAATCAACCTTGTTACCGGTGCTTGGAACTGTCATGTTAATAAATTTTTATATTCAAATTGATGTTCCTGTATTAACACAAACCAAACATTTTTAAATTTAATTTTATTACATTTTCAAGGTAACTCCTGATTTTTGGTTTTTGACATTTTAAAAAATTTTGGGGTTTAAACGGTTTTCCAAAACACCAAAAAACCAGATCACTTATCCAAAACTGTACATTGAGTGCAAATCAGCAGGGGTTTTGATTAAAAAAATTTTTAAATTTAAACCCAAATTTTTTTGGGATACGGATCCGGAAAGGGATGCGACCCCCCTTGGGTTTTCCCCCGGAGGAAGGATTCCTTTAACCCTTTCTAGCGAGATTTTAGGCAACCAAAAAATTTCCCCAAACCCCAACCTTTTTTTTATTGTTTAGTGAGCGTTTTTTCTTTTGTTGGTAATTGTTTACAAAAAAGGTTTTCGTTTTTTTACTATTATATGGTTATTTTTTGGTATCCCCCTTCTGTTATTCATTAGGAATACGAATTTCGTGCGCACAAACAAAAAAATTTTGTCTGTCTGAAATATATGGGATAAAAGCGCTAACAGAACCAACCCAAGACCGACCAGAACCAAAGCTTTTGATGGTTTAAAAAGGGCTCATGGTTGTTCTGGTAAAAGTTTTATTTTACCCAATTATTTTTCAGACGTGAAATCGGAGACGTCATTTTCGTTTCGAGTTCTTCAATGTCCGCTAGGTGTTAGTAGGAATCCTTCCCCCCCGCGACCGGGAAGCTCGATAAGTATTCCCAGACGCGAAAGTCCCGAACTCGACACGAATGCCTGACGCGATTGTTTTTATGTAGTAGCGATGGGCATATCCCCGGGTGATTTTAATATTCGAATATTCGTATTCCGGAAGATTTTCATATCCCGGGAAAATCATTCAATATAAAACATGGGGCCGAACAACGTCAGTCGGTATTCGATATATTACGCCGACCGCCGCGTCGACCCACCCCGAAATCGAAAAATTTTTTTAAATAACGAATTATTTTGGATAAATCAGATGTCAAAATGAAAAAAAGAATTATTTTGTTTCGGCTTAATTTCAGTTTTTTCCCATTGGGTTGATGGTGTTCGCATACGTTTTTCTTGTACGGGTTTTTAAAATTTTTTTTGCTGTTATTGGTGGTGCGGCGGAAGTTTGTTTTCGTTTTAATTCGTAATTATTGGTGTGGGGTATAGAATAGATACAGTGGCCGCCAAAAGTCGACATTTTGTGGAAAATTTCTATTCTTGGGTCGAATGAACCGCGAATTGAATGAACTATCATCCGATAAGTAGGGGGTAATATACCCAGTTTATTGAATACGAATATTCGGTATCCGAATACCGAATCATTCGAAACATTTATATTCGAATATCGTTCGGAAGATCATTCGAAGGTTCCACTATGTGTTAGTTGCCAACTAACGGGCGTCTCAATATTGTTTATTACGTTAGATTATAGAAAATCCCAAACAATTTATAATGAATCACAATGTTCGTTAAAAAATAAATAAATATTTTAAAAATTTAAAAGAGTGCATCTTTCATCAAATAATCACCAATCAAAAAATTTTTTCAAAACTAGTTATTTATAAAAATGTGTAAAGTTATCTTTTTACGCACGGACCGCTTGGCTATATAACTTATTTAATTTTTTATTTGTGATCGATTTTTCATAAAATATTTATTAGAAATTAAACCTAAATAACAATTAGCATATTAATATACCGAGTGTCATGAACCATGTTTGATAATGAAATAATTGGTTAAAAAATGTTTGAATTATATGGTGCATTTTTACGCATTGTGTGTAATAATTACGGGGCCCTTTTTTTCGATACCCCACCGGGAAGTTTAAAGTACACCTTTAAACTTCCTGTACCCACCCCACAAAAATCGTATAAAAACATAACAAAAATTGAAAAGAAACTTTTAGTAACCTGAAATAAAAATGAAAAAAAAAAGTCCTTATCTAACCAGAACTAACCAGACCGCCCTTTCTGGCCGATTTGCATAAAGAGAGGGTGGTCTTAGTTCCCTGGTTAGTTAGGCGGTTTTATTTTCCCCAATTATATTTCAGGCGTAATAAATCACTTAGTATACCTACAAATTAAAAATAAAACCATTCCTCTCCCATCAATACCTTCGGCCGACTTCGACTGATGTCGTAAATCGTTCGTGATTGGGAATAATTTTCGAAAGCTCTCCGCATCCGCTAGTGTACAGATGTCGCTAAAAGCTGGTATTTAAGAAAAAAACTGGTACGATCTCATCATGGGGACCAAAAATAAGGAGGACCATCTGTTATGGCTGTTTGGCCCAAAAGTGGCCCCAGAATAGCATTAAAAAAAGGAGGAGCTGGATATAGCGGAGGGTAGATACCCCACGTAGGTCAGTTTCAGGGTGGAAAACCCTTTTAAACAAGGAGTGTGGGTTTTAAAATTTTGTCCGCAGATATAGGTTGTTTGGACGTCACCCGTTTGCCCATTTTGCCCAGAAGGTAGATTTTTTTTTTATTAATTTTTGTTAAATATTCAACTTTTAAAAACTTTTTTGGGATATGCACTTACTATTAGAACTGTAATGTATAATATTTTAAAAAATTAAGACTTTATATTACTTGTAAACAAAACAAGCAGGCAAACGGATTACGTCACAAATACCGAATTGACATTTAAAATTGGCGTATATAGATTTTTAAATGGTTTTATGACTCCTTGTTAGAGGTGTAAAAGTAACGAAAAAAGGTACCCGTATGTATTCGTTACCATAACAATTAGTACTCGTTACTATCGTATCGTTACGTTACTCGTTACTTGATACCTCATAACATGCTGTTATGTTAGAGCAACGAATCGAGTCGTATTGCGTATCGCGTACAGTATGACCCGCGGCATCAACATTCGTAATTTGTAGAAAACATACTTATACATTACATACACTAGAGGTTTGTCTACTAAATTTGCAATCGAAATGAACATGCGAGTAACGAAATGCATCGTATGTAACGTTTCGTTACTCGGTACTAGATGGCGCCCGTTACTCAGTACCGAATAATACGGTTTGCTACAGCTCTTACCCTTGTTAAGTTGATCACCCTTAGTCAGTTTTATGATACATCTTTGGGTGATACATAGAAGACGCTGTGATCAATTTCTATAAAACTAACGTCTAAAAAGTTGTCAATGGCCGTGTAGCAGGTTGGCGTGAGTATTCGTATACCTTAATGTTAATTTTGACAATGTTTAAAGTTGGTATTTTTGCATACCAGCACAACGTTTACTGGACATGGTACAAGACTCTGAAAAATGGTACGTATACCAACAAATTGGTACGTTTAACATCACTGCAAAGCACTAACCACAAAATACGAAAGGAAAAAAAAAGGCACTAACCGAAACATGTAATACCGGACTAAACCATGGCACAATGAATATAAGGTAGGATCACCATGATCAAAATCGGTTCGCTTTGCGCAATGACGTAGTAGTGACTTCGGCCGTACATAAATAGAAAGCCTGCAATCCTTGTGAATTTTTGACATTTTTAAATATTAGGCTTATTTTAAAGATATGGGCTTTTAATATAACAAATTATCTTAAACTTCAACTAGTTTTAGAGTCACAAAACTGCCGAAAAGCAAGTAAAACGCTAAACAAATTGATAAATACCATACCATACGGATTCAACTTAAATTAAAAACAAATTTTAGCGAGAAGTGGTAACGTGTAGAAGGTGTTATGACGTCAGTATTACGTGATTTCAGTGTCAAATTTAAATAATGGAGGATTCTGAGGCTTTTCCATTATTTTGGTGCCTGTGATGTCTGTTTTCTATGGTTTATCGACTATTTGGATTGCAAATTTTTCGATTTAATCAGTTAATTCCCTACTAATGAATAGGTACAATTATATTTAAACCATAGGAAAAGATCGACTTGTTGACTTGAAGACAGCTAATATCTGGTTGAATGGAAAGTTTGGTTTTATCTTATCTTTTTGACTTATTTTAGTTAAGCACTGTTAGAATGATGGGGGAAAGAACTGCTATCAACCAGTAGTTAAAAACCGTATGTCGCGAAAAAATCCTTTTAGTCACATTACTACATATACTTATAAAAGTATATGCATTACTATAGTTTGTCCAAGCTATTATTTATTTATTCAGAGTATCATCAACACAATAAGATGCTTATATTTTATAAAATAAATTTATAAAAAACGTTGGAAGGTCGTGTTTAAGGCTTTAGAAGTGGCAATGTCCACCAGGGGTTTTTATGAAAAAAGCAATGTATGTAATGACGAAAGAAAAATGTATGCAATCTGCACGCAGCAGATACTAGTCTGGACACTTTTAAGATAAGATAGCAGACAAAGTGGTAGGTTTGGCGTTTTAGCAGCTGGACTGTAAATGGATGCTTGTGAGTTCAAGCATTTTGGCAACTACTGTGGCCATTGTGATTATAAAAAAAGGGGTTATAGGAATCACTCCAGACTTCAAAACTACACTTTCACTTTATACTACTTGTAAACAAAACAAACAGGCAAACGGATTACGTCACAAATACCGAATTGACATTTAAATTGCTGTATATGGGCTTAAATGGGATCGAGCACTCCTTGTTAAGTTTATTACCCTTGCCCATCAGTAGTTGTTTCCAATTTGACATTTGACGTTAACGACAATTCGTTACTGAGTCAAGTTTGCCTACAAGTTGTTGACAATCTACCCCGGAAATTGCATGAAAATTATCAGCAATACTTGTAGTCAAATATACCGTACAATTTACCGACAATAACTTGCACCGTAACTTTTTGTAGCCAAGTTGTCCTCAAGTTGTACTTGACAACTTTTCCGACAACTTGATTACAATTTCCGGCAATAAATTCCTGGCTAATTGTCGTCAGTGAGGTTATCTGGGCTACTATCAGCACAGATTTAACTAAACCAGATGTGAAAGCCGGGTCGGCTCGATTGAAGTTTTGACTCGAGCAACACACAAAGGCATCGCTTTAGCCAGAGGCATTCTTTTAACGGGCAGCGGCTACCTGCACTACTGAAAATCAGACTTTTTATTTTTAAGGACAGGAACGTATTGCACGAATCTGTCAAAATTAAAAGGTATGCAAATTAATAATGACTATTTTTAAGCTTCAGTATTGGAATATGTACTTGGGTTTAATATTAAAATACAGGGTGTCCGAAAAGTCTGGACTGGGTCAAATATCTCGAGAACGAAAGGTTGGATTTCCAAGATTGCAACTGAACTTTGTTTTTGAAACAATCGTCTATCTAATTCTGATGTCAAAAACCACCCCCACTCCTCTTAAGGGGGTGAACGTAAGGGTGGTTTTATAATTTTAAATAGAAACCCTATTTTTTTGCATTTTCGGATTTCTCAAAAAATTCTGTGTTTGGCCCCCAATTTTCACCCCCAACCCACGCCACCCCTTCACAGGGGATGAAAAAAACGAAAAAAAGTTAAAAAAATAAAACTAAAACTGAACAGTTTAAATATTTAATTAAATCCGCAATAAAAATAAACATGTACAAAAACATGTTACCCAATCTCAAATTTCACCCCAACCCTCGCCACCCTCCACAGGGGATAACAAAAATTATTTAAACAAAAATGAAACTGAACATTCTAAATTCTTAATTAAATCCATAATTAAAATAAACATGTCAGAAAAATATGTGACCCGATCTAAAATTTTACCCTTCAAACCTTGCCACCCTTTCATGGGGGATGACAAAAATTAAGAAAATAATATTGCAATAAAAAAATGTTTATTTTTATTACGGATTTAATTAAGAATTTAGAAGGTTCAGTTTCAATTTTGTTTTATTAATTTGTTTCATCCCCTGAGGAGGGGTGGCGAGGGTTGGGGTTGAAATTTGAGGTGGATTTAATTAAATATTTAAACTGTTCAGTTTTAGTTTTATTTTTTAACTTTTTTTTCGTTTTTTTCATCCCCTGTGAAGGGGTGGCGGGGGTTGGGGGGTGAAAATTGGGGCCAGACACAGAATTTTTGAGGAATCCAAAAATGCAAGAAAATAGGGGTTCTATTTAAAATTATAAAACCACCCTTACGTTCACCCCCTTAAGAGGGCGGGGTGGTTTTTGACATAAGAATTAGATAGACAATTGTGTCAAAAACAAAGTTTAGTTGCAATCTTGGAAATCCAACCTTTCGTTCTCGAGATATTTGACCCAGTCCAGACTTTTCGGGCACCCTGTATATTTTTTCTTCAAGCGTCCAAATAATAACTTAGGCACAGCAGGAATTTTTTTATTTACACTAGAATATCTCCAATAAATCATATAATAGTAGAAATACCAATATTGTAATATTCAAATCTTACAACGCGTATTATGATAGAAATACCAATGTTGAAATATTCAAATTCTCAATTAATCACCCTTACAATATTCATAATTAATTTTTTTTAAAGTTCTGACAATTTTAAGCGCATTATAATTTGAAAGTGTGATTATTATAGCAGCACGAAGCCAAGCTTCACGTCTAAAAAATGTCTATTGTGATTTTTGAATCTGAATAAATAAATCGAACTTACCTTATAGAGTCACTTGGAAGCGAAAAAAAGTTATTTCTTTATTATTAGATGTACAGCATCTACATATGCACTTATAACCTGTCATGTTATAAAAGTCGAAAATAATAAATATATTAAAACTGACTTTTACGCCCGCACTAGCCTCGTTTCACAGTAACTAGTAAACTAAACAGTTCAACGCACGCGAGAAACGGCTCCCGTACTAAATGATCCGCCGTTGAGCGGACCATTATAGTGGGGGACGCTGACCGTGCCGCCACGCTATGTTTCGTATTCCTGGCTTCTTTTTATCTGGGAATCCGAAAGGGATCCGATTACGGCCGTTAGTTAGACGTTCGACCCAGAGGTGGCACTCTGTAAACAAAATAGCGACAGAGATGTGCATCTCTTCGCTATTCGGTAATCTGTATGCTCGGTCGTTCAATTTCGTTGAGATGCGATAATATCCGATGATGCGTAGGGTAAAGACGGAATAGCGACACCTTCCGACGTGTCGCCTTGAAAGAATAGAGTTCTGTTTCATTTTATCTTATATATAACATTATATAACTATCTCTGTTGATGAGTTTAATTAAAAGCAATTTTTGTGTGATTTGAGAAGCCGGTGTTGGAGTTTTAAAGAACATTCTATAATATAATAATATTAATATCCTTTATTTTCCATCAAAATCATTTTTTACAATAGAAAAACTATGTGCAGTGCACAATAAAAATAATATCTTTAAAATACAAATAATTATATAGACATATTAAAACAGCAAAAACAATAAATAAAATTAAATTTATTAATTGGTAAGAAATATCTCAAAGGCTCATATAAAAATAATTAAAACCAAATATGTGTACACAAGAACAATTAAAATGAAACAAAAATATTTACGCTTCTAGCCTACATAACAATATATATAAGTTAAAAATACCCTAAAACCTAATATCTATTTGTAGGTGAAAATACTATATTGACTAATTTTAAATGGTTATTGCAAACCTAAAGAAATTAATTTCCTTAACGTTGATTGAGATGCAAAACATTACTCAATAACTTAATATTTTGAATAGGCAAAACGCCCAAGAGGCTGCGCTGCCTCCGGTAGTAAATCTAGATGGCTCCCAGGAAAGAACTTATTTTGAAAATTTTTAGTAATAAAAAATTTTGGGCAGGGTTTTCCCGTATAATTGCGCACCCCTTTAAAATCTTTATTTTTATAGATAGAAAAAAATAGTTTATATGAAAGTTGCAGGATTTTTCATGAAGATTTTCATGGTGTAAGATAGAAAACAAATGATGATCGGAAAATTAACAAATCACTATCAACTTCGTTATTTTAAATGGAACACCCTGTATATGATTGAAAATTCAAATTCTGCTAATCTTCCTCTTTTTAAATATATATAACTTATCTATGTTCGGATAAACGAGTTGCAAGTTATTTGAATTTAAAATCTGTTCTTATGCCATAGTTAGCCATGGATACAACCCAAAATTTGGCAAAGTTAAGTCGCGTTAGCCATGGTTCGTCTTGGAAACCAAACAAAAATATAAATATTTGACAGAAGTCAATTTTGGGTTGTATTCATGGCTAACTATGGCTTATAAGAACAGATTTTACTCGCTCACGCTCGTACCGTAATTTTCGAAATCTTGTGTAATGGGCTTCTTACCACTCTCGGTATGTAATATACTATTACGCCTTAAGTTAGCTTTATAGTATATTACATACCGAGAGGGTAAAAGCCATTAAACGATTTCGAAAATTGGTACGAGCGTAAGCATACCGTAATTCGAAAGAGTGTGTAATGGGCTTACCACTCGAGTTGTGTACTATACTTTTTCTACGACTTTATGTTTAGTTTTTTTATAAATAAAAGCAGAAGATTATGTAAACTTTAAGTAACAATACAAATAATAATACAAACATTTGCGTTGTCAAGGCGATGCTATTTGTTTCATAGCCAGCTTTACGTAAAATCTATTGAAAGTTTTCAAGATTTTGGGGGCTCGCGGCTAAGCGATTTAATGCGATTTTATTATATAATATATATATATATATATATATATATATATATATATATATATATATATATATATATATATATATATATCAATTATATTTTGATTGTTCTTTTTTATTTTTTTTAAATTAGCGCTTTTTATCTGGCAAATGTACCAAATATTATCGGCAACGTCGCCGTTTGTTCTACGGGGATCTCGAATTAATCCCAATCACATCGTTTAAGAATAGGTCTAGGGAGCTCCCGAGAAAATCAGGGGGGGAGAATCGCCGAAAATTTGATCACTTCTATCAAGCCGGAGAATCGGCCTCCGCAGTATTCTGGGGTTCGACGCCAATCAGCCGGTCGCACGTGCGTTTATGTAGGCGTGATTTATGCATTTTCTATGGAAGATTATGTCAGCGGGCGGAGAGAGGCAATGTGATTATTAATAGGAAGAGGCGCACACTTTTTATGTGCTCCATATAATTATTTGGCGCTGTTACTGCGACAATTTATGGTGCGTTTCAGTTCTTTCACTAAAAATGGTGGGGTTTTACGTTATTTTTAATTTTTTCATTTGCTTCTATATACCTTTTAAGACCCAAGAAATAACTTTTGGGCGTGAGATCCATAAAAATCTTGTCCCTGCTATGTTGGCCCCCAGTGTTTTTGTTTTATTAGTGCACCCCCAAATACTTCCCCCAGCCGCCACTGGCTACTACAGACTCATTTTTTTTATATCTGTTTAAAGAATAACATAGAAAGGTCAAGTTTTACGCTGCCTGGATCCACGACTTTAAGTTAATTATGGCTTTAAATATTTTATGTCTCTTTCTGATTACGTGTTTACTTATGGACTTGAGTTAGGACCTCTTAATTTAGTCCAAATGCTAATAAATTGCCAAAGGCAGGCAAAAAAATATAAATTAACTAAATTCTAATATAATATATATTTTTTTATCAACTATGTGTTTATCAAAAATAATAACAAACTTATATTGATTTAAAAGACATTTGGTTGCTCACATTTTAATTACAATAAAGACGTTACTCACAAAATTGCTGCAGGGTAGACAAAACACTCACAAATTTGAGTAATTACTCGCAACTCTTGTTAAACAAAAGTAGCAATCATCAACTTGATTCTAAGGCTCGCTCCCGCTAAATAATTAGAACTCCAATTTTCATAGACCTGTGGGTATCCCCTAGTCATCCTGTTAAGGTTCTTAAGCACGTGTAGCAACACATTTTGGCAATCCAGCCTTTATTTTGATCGTCAACTTCGTACCCAAATGGGCTCAAAGTCTTTCGTTAAGCTTACAGCGTCACATCACCACATTTATAACAGAAAC
>JAHBCN010018814.1:0-16808 GCA_019359885.1 Listronotus oregonensis
CCGTCCTTTTCTAACCATCTTACATCTAGTAGCCCCTTTTTTATCATCAAATTGAGGTATGTGATCTACCCTGCCTGACGAGTTTCTAATTTTCTTTGTACTGGCCAAGGAGACGTCTGTGGGGTAATACTAAATACTGAGGATGAGGACCAGCCCCGTTTGTTTGAGATAACATTTTGACCCATTTTTATTAGGCTGTCGGCAACTGTAAGTCTGAAATTATTAACATTGTTTTGCAATGCATAAATATTGGTTTAAATTGACATTTCCTTAAATACTTTTTCTGGTATGTATTTCAAGAAATATTTAATGGGGTACACAAGTTCACTTGGGTCTACATTTTCTATGTTGCCATCTTAAAGTCATTATTGTTCCACTGTTTTAAATTTACATTTTTTTCAACTTACCTTGCATTTTTTTTATTTTTATTAGCTGAGAAATGTGATAAAGGCTCGTCATCGCTGCTGAAGTCATCGAGATCATCCTCTGCATACCCATTTTCTTTGGAGTTTCGTTCTTAAAGTAGCTCATCAATCTTTGTTACAGTGTCAGCTTCTGGTCTTGGTTTATAAGAAATCTCCAACCTTTCTAATAGGTCCTCTTTCTCATCACTTTCTTCTATTTCTCAAATATCTGACAAGTCACCATTTTCAACTAAATCTATAAGTTCTTGCACATCTTTTTGGTTCTCAAGGTTATACTTAAAAAAAAATATATTCTTAGTATAATGTTAGCTAAGACTGCTATCTAAAAAAAGAAATACTATTCGTAACTGTTCATACCATATGCACACATACCTTCAGACTGTTTGTACATACAAATGTACATAGACTTTTATACGCAGATAACCAAAATAATTAAATTGTTCTGTATAATAGTAAAATAATATTTACAGAAGTCCATCAACACTATTAATTCATAGTTTTAACAATTATTTTTATATTATCCATAGAAAAAACAAAAAAAATTGAACTTACCGTGAATCGATAACGCACTGTCAAAGAGGTTATACATTTGCCTAACTTAATTTACACTCTGTTGGCTAAATGGAACTAGAAGATCCTTTTCGCATTTTTAAATGTGTACATAAGTAAGAACAATCAGCAGCAAGTCAAAGTATTGGGAGAGTGATTAAAAAATTAAAAGTTAAATCATTGTACATACTGGTGTACGCCGGGTCTAAAGGGGTTAAAATGACAACGTTAAATCACAACTAACTGGTATTTTAATTGTTGTTCATAAATATGAGGCAACAACGTAACAAAAAACTAAGGTTTTTACCACGGACGTAGATTTGCATGCTCTCCAATAAACTTTAATAGAATTTTTTCCAAAATAATTAGGGAGGCCAATAATTAACCACATAAAAAATTATATGGGAATTCCTATATCTCCCCTATATTTTACTAAAAAAATTTGTGCGAGTATCTAAATTAATCGTGTGAAACTTGCCTATTGCAACTGAACAATCAAACCCATTGATCACTGACTAGAGTTAATTTTCTTTGATGGTTTAACATAGTTCTTACTTTTTTGTTGTTGTAAAAGTAACCAGAACATTCAAAGCCTCGGCCCGTAGACAAAAGAGGTTCAAAGTTTCGCAAATAACAATCCATTACCAAACCCCAAGAATATCATGTCCGAAGTTATTCATCAATTTAACGCGCTACCTTTGCCTGACATGTTTTTGTTTCAAAGAAGTTAATAAACCATCTATTAGCTACACTAATGGAGATAGGAAGTATCTTAAATGTTAAAGAAACTCTTTAGTAGTTTGCCCAAAATATAAAAAAAAATGATATATACTTTTGTTACCCTAAACCTGCTGTAAAAATTAGGATAATAAATATTTTCGCTGTTGTTGTTTCAGACAATCAAATTAAGGACTCGGAGGAATATTTTTTGGTAAAATTTTATATATGTTACCAAAAACAAAATAGTTTTCATATATTTTTTCAAAGGTATCAAAATAATAAATAAAGTTTTAAATTTTAAATGTATTTCCACGTGACTAAACACATTTTCTGATTGGTAAACGTCACCGTCCCCACTTTTGATGCCAAATATATTAGTAGAATTATTTAACTCTAGAAACATTACTAAGACAATTACTATAACAAAAAAAAGGTTTTTAATGCCAAACTATATTTGGGATATAAAAAATATCTTAAAAACCAAAACAAGAAATATTTATACAGCAATAATTTAAAATAACAACAAAATTGGTAATGTTGGGAAGAATTGGAAGTTGCTATAGTTTAGGAAGGCCAGATAGTAATAAAGGTAATAAATAGGATGAAAACAAACGTAAAAATAAAAGGCCTAACATGATTTTTAATAAACTTCAGTAATTATTACCTTTAATATTTTAGTTCATTAGCATTATAATTATTTAAATTTAAAAAAAAATGGGTGCCGAAATATATTTACAACCGAATTTCACAATGCACAAATTTTTAAATAAAGTTGATGAACATTTAATAATCTTTTATTTTTTTAATAAATAAAAATAAAAAGGGATTATTAACCTTATAATTGGAAAGGTTCTAGGTAGTAAAAATAAAATTAAGTAGAACCGGCATCATAGAATTTCTGAGATTGCTGACCTCAGAACTCTGAAGCCCGTTTTTTTTTAATTTTAATTTTTAGTTTTTAATTAGTTTTTAGTGCAATACCAGCTTTTTTTTATGTACACAGAATATTTACAGGTGGTAATGGAAATATTTTAACAAAAATTTAAAAAAATGTGAAACTTGCCAACTCCTTTTTAAATTAATCCATGTAAATATTTAAATAGTTTTGAGAAAAAAGCTAATAGAGACCATTCGCGCCGCAAAAATTGGATCCAATTTGGGTTCGGGGCATAATGTTTTTTCTCAAAAACGGTATAAGTTATCGATAATTTTTAAAAACTATATTAAAGCCATCACTTAAATCTAGGCTTCTGCTATAATAGTTTTTTAAATTTGGATTTAGTTTAATATTTCCTTGAGTGAAAGTCACCCTAAAATCGGTTATGTTTAGATACTATTTTCTCTTAACTCGACTTATATTTAAAAAATCCGTTACAGCAGAAGCATAGATTATTTCCTTACCTTTAAAATGGTGTATAATTTATGTCATTTAGGTGAAAAATAGTTACAGAAAAAAGTTATCTCCTGTAGCTATACACCAAATTTGGAAGAACCTAAATAAAATATAATATTTTTAATGCGGCTATACAAAAATTGTGGTAGTGGAAGTTTGTTAGTCTCCGCCCACCGTCTCCGCGTCCTTTCGCCAGACCCCTAAGGTGTAGCGTAAATGCACTCTTAATATTATTTTTATTTTTCTAAGTTATGGTTTATGTTAATACTATTATAAACAGGTTGGCTTTAAGGATGTTTATTTTGGAAACCACGCTAGTTTATAAACAAAATAAATAAAAATAAACGGAAATGTGCTAAGTAGCCAGTGCAGTTTTAGTAACCATGAGTCGCCGCTTATTGCGGAAACCTTCAAGCACTAATTTAATTAAAAGATTTTAAAAAATAAAATAAACATAAAAAAACCGCCTCAAACTTGCAGAAGAGTACTCACCGACGAAACCAATCAGCAAGTTCAAGAAGAACTTAAGAAAGTCGACTCGTTTCTCTGCTATATGTGTACCTATATTCAAGTTGCAGCAAATTTTGCACCTCAATGTGTTATTGCATTCCTAAAGAATGTAATTAGCAAAAATTACAGTCAGCAGGCTTTAAATTAAGGTTAAATTTTGCAAATTCATTTTACGGAGACGAGGAAATATCTTGGATCTCTAGAAGCCCGAATTTAAGTCAAGCAGACTTCTTTTTATGGAAATACCTTAAAAGCAAACTTTAAAAACACATCCCCACAAAATAAAAAAAGTTAAGGGTCTGAAAGACTTGACCATGGTAACTTTATGGTTTTGGGGTCGTTTAATCCGAATCCTGGGGTTAGTGTTTAACCTCATCAGGTCAAAGTCAAGGGAATTTGAAGGTCAAATCTGCAAAATTATTCGCAACCAAATTTGAAGAGTGTAAACCTTCAAGGACAACATCATGATGATTTGGTTCCAAAAGAAATAAGATAATAGTTAATTTACTTTACTTGAAAAAAATTATTATTTTTATTTTTGCAATTCAAAAATGAATTTCCCTTTCTAGGCCACTCTGTTTTTCATAAAAAAAATGCTTAGTATCATAACATCAGTGAGTTTTTATAATTGCGTAAGCGCTTAAAACAACATTATTATTTTCGCAAACTTAACAGAGCTAAAAAAGCAAAATTATAAAGTGAAGGACAAAAACATAATATATTTTTCTTGATTTGTGACAATTTTCTTAAGTGCAGGGTCTCTTCGGGAAAAACCTTCGCAGATAAAATATACCACCGGAAAGGCACAAAAAGATTTGTCATTTCGTCGCTTGATTTATGTTAAAATGTCAGTCCCTTTTTTAAGCATGCAAAAATTGCAGTTACATATACGGTGACCGCAGAAAAGTTTTCTCAGAGCTATAAAATGATTTAATATATAGTAATTTACTCAATTCTTACCTGAACTTCAAACACACTTAATTAAAAATGGTTAGGATTAGTGATATAATAAGATATGTCTATCACTTCCGGTTTAACCGGAAACGACGTCAATTTTGATTTTTAAATGGAACACCCTGTATATTTTTTGACATTTGGATTCTACGGATCATTTCTAATATAAAATCTATATTATGTCCTATACCTACCTCTGCTTGTTTTTGAGAAAAGGGCGATTGAAGATATCCAAACGACCGCACATTATGCAGTTTTATGGAAAAACAAATAAACTTTATAAAAATTTTATATGTTTTATTCAATTTTTCCTAAAGGCCCTATCTGTGAGTGTCATAATAAAACTACTTCCGGCTTTACCGAAAGTGCTGCGAAAATTAACTTTTCTAATAACGTTACTTCAAAAATGTTAATGCAACACCTTTTTCGCCACTAGACGCGCCGCGTCGCTCTAGTGGCACTTAAGTTTTCAAAATAATTTACTCAATTCTTACCTGCAAGCTAACCACAACATACCGGTATCACAATGGTATCACACCATAACTAACAAAAAGCAGCATGCTATCATGAATTGGCGGGAAAGTACGGTCATTTTTCTTGCGCAGGTTTAGCCAACGTTTTGTTGAGATATAATCTGTCTTATTTATTTGAATTGTAATCGCTTCTTTCGTGTTTTGTGCTTAACCCTTGAATGCCCAAGTTGGGTCTTCGTGGGACCCCAGTCCATTATTTTCCTTAATTTTTACGGATTAAAAAAAAACTGGCAACAGCGCCTCTAAGTATATGCTTGAAAACAGTTGCGTGAATACGAGTTAGTTTGGCTTGCGCCGCCGACGAGACAGCGTCGTGTTATAACGTTATTAGGTAGGTGGGGTCGATCAGGGACCCCGGCTGGGCATTAAGGAGCAATAGATTTTTTATTAAAAAAATGTTTTTTTTTCAAATTTTGCTTAGAATGGATCATATCCAAAGGCATAAACCACTACCGCAACGGAAGCATGAAGAATTAATAGAAAAATTAGATTTAGACGCTTCGGACTCGGAACTAGAGTATGAAAATGAAAATGATTTGAATGAAGATCTAGAAATAGAAAGCGAAGAAAATTCCGATCAAGAACCTGAGCCGGAAGATATGATTACAGATTTTAATCAAGATTCTGGGCCTCAAGCAACGGTATCAGATTTGAATCAAGAACCTGAACCTCAAGCAGTGGTTCCAGGTTTAGGCATACCAATATACACCTCAAAATCTGGTCTAGAATGGAAAACTTAGCCCTTCGTTAGAATCAAAAGAGGAGTAGAAATATTATCAATGCACGTCCAGGTCTTACCAAATACAGTGAAAAGGCAAGTACACACCTAGAATTTTTTAACTTGTTTTTTACAACGGAAATGAAAGACTTGATTTGTCGCTTTACTAACGATAAAGCCGCAAGATTTTATAATAAATGAAATAAAACATGTCCAAGCAAACCAAAAAAATGAACTCTTCTTGAAGCAGATGAAATAGACTGTTTATAGGGATTCTTCTCAAAGCTGGAACACTGAGGTGCAGAAAGCAATCTACTAGAGAAATATGGACCACTGACCCTTTAATTCGTCGATCATTTTTTACAGCTGCCATGTGCAGAAATAGGTTTAAGCAAATGTCTTGCTTTCGGCGTTTTGACGAGAAGAGAGAAAAAACTGGACAAAATGGCGGACATTAGTGATATTTGGAACATCTTTGTGGAAAATTGCAAAAAGGCTTTTGAACCTTATGAGAACATTACAGTTGACGAACAGTTAGTGTGTTTTAGGGGTAAGTGTCCCTTTAGACAATACATAAAATCAAAACCAGGTCGGTACGGCATAAAAATTTGGGCAGCTGCTGATGTAAAAACAATATATCTGTGTAATCTTCAAAAGTACACTGGAAAGCTTGCGACTGGAAAAACTGAAAAAAATCAGGGGTACTGTGAAGTCTCGGATTTGACAGAACCATACCAAGGCAGCTGCCGCGGTATTACAACAGATATTTTTTTTACCAGCGTTCCACTTGGAAAAAACTTGTTGACAAAAAAATTGACTCTTCTGGGAACACTTAGGAAGAACAAGCCAGACACATCTCCACAGCTTAGTAAAACCCCAAGAGCTACGGAATCATTAATGTTTGCCTTCACTGACGATCTTACAAGTGTTTCATACGTTTCTAAGAAAAACAAAATGGTTCACCTTGTTTTAAGTCAGCATAATGATGAGAAAGTTTGTCCCGAAAGTCACAATAAACCATACATAATTTTAGATTACAATAAAACAAAAGGTGCGGTCGATAATGCAGATAAACCAATACGAGAATATTCATGTGCGAGAAAAACAGTTCGTTGGCCATTTAGACTTTTTATGAATATGGTCGATATTGGAGGTCCAAATTCATTAGTACTAAATATCGAAAAATATCCTGACTGGCAGAAGAAAAACTGCTTGCACCGTCGCTTATTTCTTTTTCAATTAGGCGTATGTAAAAAGAGCCTTAGAAGATTGTGGCATCGTACCCGAAAATTCACAAAACATTGAATGAACTTCCTCAGGTCGCAGGCAAAAAAACGCGCTAGATGTTTCCAGTGTCCACGTAAAATTGACAAAAAAGTCAACACGAAATGTGACACTTGTAAGAAGTTTGTGTGTGAAATTCACAGAAAAAGAGAGCAAAAGTTTGTGTGTGTAACGTGTTATGTAGAATAAGAAGTATTTTCCTCACTGGTAGGCTATTCAAGTATGATACCTACAAATTAGATTTGTTTTACTTTTGCCTAGGTTTTTTGAAAGGTTTTTTTATATAATATTTAATACATATTTGTATGTTATAATCTTATGTAAGGTTGTCCTTGATATTGTGTTTAATTTGCTATGTTTATGTTTTTCAGAAAGTTATGTAACTTTTTTATACATTTAATAAATATTTGAATATTATAAATTATAACCCTAAGCTTGTGTTTGATATATTAATAGTACCCTGCATATTCACCTATCTATTTGCTACGGTTGGGCATGTACGTCGATTTCAGTAGGCTGAGCGCTCAAGAGTTAAAAATATCAAGGGCGCCGCCAGGGAGTGATCGTGCTGCCTGTTACTTATGCTGTGTACAAGTAAATATGTTACATGGTTATTTTACAAAAATGTGTTTCTTATTAAAATAAAATTAAAATATACCTGGTGGTTCAATAATTATGTTTAAAAAAACTTGATTTTATTAGTGATCTTTAAGAACCAGTATCTCCGAAAAGACGGCCTATACGAAAAAAGTTTATATAAACCTGTAGTTATTTTTTTAACTGGGAAATTTTTTTCATTTACTTGGACTCCCTGTATATTAAGGCACTCTTCAGCAAATATATTTTTTAAGTAGTATCAACATACAAAGAAAACTGATTTTTAATAAAACCAAAAATATTTTAAATGTTAAAAAAAACTTAATGTTAAACGTAAAAAACGCAACGAGGTTTTTTTACCATAGCTAAATCAAATCTCACAATATATAGCTTTTGACTAATCCGCGGTATAGGGGTGAATTGCACCCCTGGCTATTTATAACTGATTTGTGTTCAGCTGACCGACCTCTTTCCAAATAATTGGCTTTCACACACGACACCAACCGCACCTCATTTTTCTTATTGGAATGCTCCGGAAGTCGTTTTATCTTAATTTTGTTTTTATTTTATATTAGCAGAATGCGAACCACTCCCCTGACCTATTAGGGTTTGGGTCATTAGTTAAACGAATAGAAAATAATATGATCTTTCTTTAAAAGTGTTAGACAATGTTATGGTTTCAATAACACTAAAATCTTGGACTTCCATTGTCTTTAATTGTTAATTGATACACAACGTTTCGATTAGTGATGTATCTCCAAACGTTTTCAAGTGATAACTAATACTATTCTTAAAAGCTACGACCTTATATACTATCCGTTGTTTACCGCAGCTTGACCGACTTGTCACGGTTCAGCAACGGCAGCCAGATATTCGGAATGTCTACACTAGGTTTGCTAAATACATTTTGGTTGTTTGCAATTATTACAGCTTCTTTAAATTTTCTTTTCTTTCAGTGGGTTTCTTGATGAATAATTTTTGCTTTCAAACATTGTATATGGTGTTGTTTTGACCATGCTGTTGGCATCCGATTTCGACGTTTCACCATTCCGTATGTTTTTGTGTTCTTTAACCTAATTTCTAGTGGTCTTTTTGTTTCATGTATACTTCACACATACAGAATTTGTAGATACAGTCATTTTTTACAACATTTTGTCCGTCTCATCTTAGTAAGAATACTTCTCAGAGTAGTTTGAGATTTAAATGCTGTTTTAATATTATACTATTCGCTATTCTGCGAATCTTTTCTGAAGTTCTTTAATATACGGAATACGCAAATATTTTGTCCTGTGATGTCTTGTTGAAATTAGATTTTTTATCTTATCTTGATATTTATCGATTGTTTTCTTAACCAATCTCTGCATGTGCACGTTTGCTTAATCCCATAGTTATATTACTTATTTCGGCTTGCAGAGATTCCTTACTGTTAAACATCGTGGTTAATAGAGCACGACGACTCGTTTTGTTAGATGATTGGAATTCTGATGTAAATATTGTCCAGTGTGGGTAGGTTTTCTGTATACTGAGATTTGTTTATGTCCATTATTTCGTTTGACAAGATTTTAGTGTTATTTAGTATGATCTTATTTTTTACTTTTCCCTTAATCGAACTTACAGCGTGGGTTACTTTGGTGAAGCATGTGTTTGGATCTCAGATACTATGAAAAAAGGAAAAACGGTTAAGTAGACAGAGTTTAGAAAAAATTTTACTTGTTATTTTAGACACTAACGGCGTACTTTTAGCCTTAATGGTTTTTAAGACATTATAGAAAAACTAAAAGCAATTAAAACAACCCCAACAGCAGCCATGAAGTGTCTTTTAGACCTTCCACCACTTAACCTCATAGTGATGCGAGAGGCAAGAATGAGCTACTTTCGACTGCAACAAAAACCAACTGGTGTCTACGCTAGTTTGGGATACAACAACATAAAAAGTCAGATTGGCGGCAACATCCTGAACGAGAGAACAGACCAGATGATTCCCCAAACTCATTTAACAAAAACTTCAAGGTAAAAGTTCCAGATCAAAGTGAGTGGCAGCAACCCGATCTTCGCGGCACGATTGGAGACATCATCTGGTATACGGATGGTTCCAAAACCGAGCAGGGAACTGGAGCGGGCGTGTACAGTGAAATGAGGAATTCACAATTCTCCATTTTACTGAGAACACACAGTTTTGTATTTCAAACGGAAATATATGCTTTACTGCACTGTGCAAAAGAAAATAACAGGAGGGCTTATAAAAATAAGCGGATCTGCATAATACAGACAGCCAAGCGTCACTGGGGGCACTAGTAAACCCCAAGGTAACGTCCAAGCTGACATGGGAATGCCAAAAAAACTGGAAGTCTTGGGAAACGCAAAAAGTTACTTCTTGTGGGTACCAGGACATTCGGAATAAAAGAACGAAAAGCGGATAGCTAGCGAGACAGGGATCATCCACACCATCTTTGGACCAGAACCTGCTTGGATTGATCAAAACCACAGCACGAGGGCAAACCAGGAATGGAACCGAAACAAACACGAGGAATACTGGAAACCTCAGTAGAATTAGACATGAAAAAGTTTATAAGGGGCCTTCCAAAAAAAACGAAGAAGAGCCTAGACAAAGTAGGAAGAGATTATAAGAAGGATTGCTAACAGGCACGATACCTTATAGAGGAACCCGTTGCAGAATGTGCGAGGGAAGAAACAGCCTACAATATCCTGTGCGAATGTGAAGCATTGAATCACAAAACAGGCATTATTTGGGCAACCAAAAATTAGCCCACAGGAATATATCAACCAACCAGTCTCGGGGTTATACAGACTCGTGGAAGGAACGAGACTAATGGAAGGATTGGTATAAAGGATAATGGGAGATTAGGCACAAAAAGCCCAAGAGGCTGCGCTGCCTCCGGTAGTGAATCAAGACGGCTCCCAGGGAAGAAGAAGAAGAAGAAGACCTTTTTTATATTATATTTTAATTATTCTGATCTAATAGTTTTTAAAGCAGGTACCACCAAATCACTTTTAAGAACTATTTAAATTAATGCGTATTTATAAAATATTACTGGATTTAAAATTTTTAACTAACCGTTAATTTTAGGTTCGTTGCAACAATATTTAACAAAACCATAAAATTAAAAAAATATTTTTTCAAGACGATAATTTAAATAATAATAATTCCCATAAAAAAGTTATATTTAACGTTTTTTTTTTCAAATTCTTACGTTTGTAGAACAGTTCAGTTCCATACTACATTTTTATAAAAATCGAAAACCAAAATCTGATTTATTAAATGAAAGTTTTTTTATATGTTGAAGTTGACAGTTAGCTAAGAACATGAATTCTGGTAAATTTTAGTGTGCAAAAAGTTGTTTAAAAGTAATGTGGTTATAGCTACTTTTAAAAATATTACATAAGAATAATTAAAATATATATCCCATAGCGGTAATTTAAAATTTTCCAAAAATAAAATTAAATAGTATGACTTAGTATTTAGGCACAACTTATGATTTTTTGAATTCTTTCTAGCATTTTGTTTTATTTTTGTAAAATAAGAGTACTGTACTTTAAGCAGTTTTAATTTTTTGACTTAACCTGTTTATCCTTAGACTTTATATTAAACTAAATAAATTTCAGTACTGCTAATATAGTTTGGCATCATTCACCAACTTTTATGAAAAATAAAATTTTCCGACGAAATACAAAAATGTAATACAATAATTTTAATACAAATAAAACAAACTAAAAAAATGTCTCAAATATATATTACAAAAAATTGTTTCTCACAACATGACTAACAAAATTGCTTTTAAATTAGGTATTTTTATATTTATTCCAAAAAAAATTTAGCGTTCTTCGCATAAAACTAATTTTGTTTCGTGTATAATAAAAAAAGAACAATTTTTTGGTTATTTCTTTTTTAACCACATTTTTTATTTGTTTAGATTGGATTTTTTTATTAAAAATATTTAATCTCATTATATTTAAGATTTTCTCCACGACAAGACCTTAGTAAGTTACTTAAAAGAGATTTAGATTTTTATTAAACCGATACTTTATTAGGTTAAAAGAATATATGTTACAAATGGTTCATTTAAATAAAATGAGGACTTAAATATGACAAGAGCTGGGATTCTGTTAAAATATAGGGAAAGAGAATGTCAAAATAGGGATCACATGTCCTTGTTGCCCTTAAAGGTAACTTATAGGTTTGTCACTGTCTTGAAAGAGATAAAGAAAAGAAATGTTAAAAAATGTGCTTACAGAATCGGGCTCCTGGGGAGCGTGTTTGGTACAAACTTAATGCAATATTGTAACAGTTTATATTAAAGATATTAGTCAAAGCATGCAGGTTTAGTTACAATGCGTAGTAAAAAAACTAATGGGCAAAAATAGTTGCCCTCCTGTTTTTATTCTTCTTTTGTGTGTAAAACTATTTATGTGTCAAATTTAAAGTTTATTAGTAAATTTAAAATGTTTTAATTATATTACAATAAAAAGATTAAATATGTTTAAATAATGAACGTTAAAAAGGGTCTTGAAAGTACGTGAACATAATTTTATAGCAGACTCCCAATGGTTGATTTTTTTTATTTTTCATTTTATCAACGTTAAGACCACCTAAATATTTTTGTCTGATAACTGGATGTATTTAAAACTTTTTTTAATATTATCCAAGTGAGCAGTTTTGCTAGAAAAAAAATTAAATTTCCTGCGAACATCAATTTACTTTGATATTCGAAGTAAATTTAATTTAAAAAGTTAGTAAAAGTAAAATTTTCAAAGCAGACGCGCAAAAAGACTGTTTTTTTATATGCCATGCTTAAAAAAACTTTTAAAAATATGAAATTAAATGCCACCTTAAGTAAAAATACTTATCTAGATGTCTGCCAAACATATTACTAATTTTTAGAAAAACACTTTTACTTCGGAAAAATATAATCATAGTGTCGTACTCCAATTTTACATTGCTGTTCGCCAATATTTAAATCATCGATATACAAACAAGTAGATTAAATAGCATTGGTAAGCTGGCCATCACGTTTTTCAGATCTAAATACTCGTGACTTTTGATGGGGGGCACTAAGAAAAATGTTCAAGACTTTAGTAAAAATTAAAAGGGATTTATTGAAACGAAATTTTAATGTACCTATATTTGAAGGAAATTACTTATATTTTTTCTTTGGAGAAAACGTCAAAGCCAAAAAAACATTTGGGAATTTAAAAACATTCTACATATATCCTTTTACCAGAGTAAAGAATTTTACTTGCGCTTTAATAAATTCTCACTTTTTGCTAGCCCATCACTATAACACTAAAAAACGTCAGTTTAGAGGGTCTGAATATATAAAAAAAAATATTATTATTATTGTTTTTTTTTTAATTTTTGACGCTTTCTACATGATAAATAAAGAAGTTTTGAGGTCTAACTAAGTTTTTTATCTTCATGACAGCCCACAAAGAATTATATAAAGTTTAGGCTCTAGGTAGCGTCAGTGCCTGTTTTATTTACTTTATCCCCTAGTTCCGTCAACGCTGTCCAAGCAACGAAACATGCAGATATTGCCTTAACCTATAGAAGGTAAAGGAAAGGTGAACTATTTTTAAGATGAAAAACTGTCTGCCAAAATGCTTTAAATTGGGGTGGCGCTGCAGTAACAACAGAGCAAATTTTAAAAAGAGCGCCAAACTTAATAGAATAGAGAAATAAACAAGGACAGAAGAACTTCCGTTCCATTTTCATCTTTAATTTACGTCTAATAGGACAACTTTTTATGACACAAATTTTGCCCTTGATTGTTTAAAAAGTATTTTACATGTAAACACTTACCACGTTTTTTGACAGCAGTTATTTATTTAAGGTTATATTTACTTAATTTACTAACTTGGCAAACTTCAATATGTCAAGAACTGACTTTGCCTATGCTATGCACTTATTTACAGCTTACAGCTGGACACTTTTTCAATTCGTCCTCCATATGAGTTATTTACCCTTCCCTTTACCCTCCATACTTTACTAAAGGTGTCTTCTTTTAGACAACGCGGTAGGGCCACTACCTACGTTACACAAATAACTTCTTTCTCTGACAAACAACTGAAGGGGGTCTTGGGTTTAACGGTCTGATTTTTATGCATTTTTTGGGATTTTTTTGTAAGGACCAATAAAGAAATTGAAATTTTGAGTTTTTATTATTTATTTATAGGTGTTTTGTTACAAATTTTGAGCTAAAAATATTTATTAGAACAAAAGTAGTAGCGCTCCGAAGACAACTGCTTCGAAAAAAAAAAATTGGCGGCTTTTTAATCTTTAGATTTAAATATATAAAATTAACTATTATGAAAGGAAAATTTTAAAAATTGGATTTGTGACAGACTTTGGAACAAGAAATTTCTATTTTATGTCTTTTTATTCAACTTTTTGTTAAAAAAAATAATAATAATAATAATTTTGTGCTGATTATTGTGCGTCTATATGTGCTGAGTCAACCCTATAAATTTGAAGTCAAGCCGTTCTCAAGATATGATGGAGGAAAGATTGAAAAATATAGTTTTAAGAAAAACGGGTTTAAAGTTTTTAGTACAGTTATACTATAAAAACCATAACTTACCATTAATCTGAAAAATTTGTTTAGTAAAATTAAAATATGACATATGTAATGTTATATTGCCAAACTTATTTCTGATAAGTGTGTAGTAAATTTAAACAAATATTTTTTAATTTTTTCAAACTGAGTTGAAATAAGTCGTGTAGGAAAATTACAAAACTAAATTGTTTTATTACAACTTTCTTGTGCGTAAAAACTTCCAATTTTTTATTTGTAAAATTACAATACAAATTTTTAACGGTGTGAATATGCGTTTATTAATTTAGATGTACTGAGTTGTGGGCGTTTGAGAATACAATACACATTATCCTCTTTACCTGGAATATATTAAATGTCGTCATTCTCATTATGTTCTGCACTTCCCAAACTTCATTACAAACAAGGGATTTTCCATTAAAGCTGACTTGTATTGAAAACCAAACAATAACATCATAACTACATTGATTACTAAATATAAACTAGAAAATCCTAAATTAATAACCTTGTATATAATAAGGTTATCCAACGAGGAATAAACCAGGCCATATTTGTGTGTGTTTTTTTAGGCAAAATTTAAAAAAACAATAGGAAAAGCAGTTTAAATTGGAAAAAAATACGACAATAAATTACCATTCTATTAATGGATCACATCATTTACATATTGGTTCATCTTTAAAAGTTTATCTTTTTACATAACATTTTAATAAAACGGATTTTGTGTTGATTTTTGGTAACAACAAAATTAATTGTTACCAAAAATGAATGCAAAATCCGTTTTACTAAAACATACTTTTAAAAACAAGATATTGATGATATATTTGATACCCTTGTTCACTATTGATTCAAGGGTCTGTACAGAGAAATCTGTTTCCTTCTGCTTAAAAAGTAAAAAGTTTTATCGTCAAAGTTAAAGTTAAATTCAGTTTCTGTCATAAATAACGCAATTTAAGAGTGGTATTTAAAATAACGTATGTCATTTTATATACTCGATATCACAGATAAATAAATGAAATATATTTTAAAGTTTTAATTGAGAAAGTTGTAGGTATATAGTGCATTTATATCATTTATCGTAGGTAAAACTTCACAAAAAACCTATGTAAAATTATGACCAAATCCAAAAATATGGGCCTCTTAAAGTAATAAGCCCTAAAATAGACCAAGTTTTGTCCACAATTTTATCATACTTTTTTATTAATCTGTTTAAGTCCACTCAAAAAGTTTTCTACAAAATAGTTAAAAGGGTACGAGAAATATCTCATTTGCCGCAGATTGCAATTCTCAAAAATGTGTCATGTATTTTTTTTGCAAAGAAAAATTAAAATGGTTATTAACAAAAACAAAAAAAAGCCATTTTGTTTTTTGATGATAACTCAAAAACTATACAAAATAGTGGGAATTGCAAAATAGATCTTTAGAGAAAAAAAATTCCAATAAAAAACTTTTAATACCAGACCTCTAGCTTTAATATTTATAAATTTAATTTGTTGTTGAAAACAGGGCCCAACGCGCCCGCTTTGGGATAAGTATAAAAAATTGTAAAATTTTGTTTATTTAAAAAATTTGTTTTAAAGAAATTTAAATTTTTTAAAATTATTTTATAATTTTATTCTATTAAGTACAGCCATGAAAAGAATTTCAACAATAGGCGAAAAATTTATAGGGTGATTAAACAATTATCCAGCTTTCAATGAAGACCGAGGAACGAAAGAAAATAGTTATTTAACAATACTCTAGTTTTTTAAAAAATGTATAATTTTTTTGCCAACGGGACTTTTTTTTCAAGTGCTAAAACGAAACCATATATTTTTTTAAATTTTTAAATCAATATTTGGTGCTTTGAAAAAATTTATTTAGATGCAATACTCACTATAGAGGCTGCGTACTCATGCCGAAATGGGCGCGCGGAGCCCTATTTTAGCAAAAAATTAAAATAATAAATATTAAAAAAATGAAGGAAAGACCTCATGCCTTTTTCTCAGTAAACCTTGCTCTGTGGATAAAACCTAACCTTTAGACTAAATATAAAGTGCAAAAATTGCTTATATTAATGTCTCTTACGTAGCGCCTGACTTCGTGCCTGGCAGGTAAAAATGTAGCAATTTTCCTGCCTTCATTTGAAGT
This sequence comes from Listronotus oregonensis, assembly GCA_019359885.1. Classification (NCBI taxonomy): domain Eukaryota; kingdom Metazoa; phylum Arthropoda; class Insecta; order Coleoptera; family Curculionidae; genus Listronotus; species Listronotus oregonensis. The sequence goes on from JAHBCN010018814.1 coordinate 16,380, forward strand.
TCCAAAATAGTTATAACCTTAGATACTCAGTTTCAATCAGATTGCAAACTTTTTAAATATCCCCTTAATATAGGATATTACCACTCCTATTTCAGAACCCCATAATTTTAATAAGTCATTGAGTGAGTGAGTCAGTCGGTCAGCAGTAAAATGAGGGATATTCAAAATCGAATATCTCAGAAACCACTAACTTAAATTTTTAATTTTTTTTGGCAGGTAATTAGAACACTTACATGAATTAAGATACTTATTCTTATACCTTTATGAGGAACGATAACGAAGTTATGATTGGGACGAAATGACGCTAAAACTTTTCCAGTAAAAATACACTACCTGCGTTAGGCCAGAACTTGGCTTGACCTAAAAAGATAAGTTTTCTTTAAGTATTTAAATGTTAAAAGTTAATTTTTTATAATTATTTTTTTGGAA
>JAHBCN010018815.1:0-16507 GCA_019359885.1 Listronotus oregonensis
AACCCAATATCGAGAAATATATATTAAAATGTTTAATTTGTTATACACTTAGCAATACATATTAAAATAATAAAGCACATAATGTTTGTATGCCAATTAAATTTGATAATTTAAGGGGTTATATGTGGCATTTTTATTGTTTATAAAAAATCAAAAGTGTTTTAGGTATTAAATTTTATTATATTTCATTACCTTGTCAGAAATTTTTTTAAAGCAATATTAATCCACTTCTTCTCGGTGTCTTTAAGTAACTAAGGATGAGGAAAGGTTTCCTCTTAAGAAATTTTTATTTACTTAACTAGTCTTTTTTTATAACAGTTCATTTTTTTAAATAGTATACAAAAAATATATAAATATACACAAATTCAATCAAATTACCGGTAAACGATTCGTTCGACACGTTCAATTACCCACATTTACACTGTTTTCAAGTTTTGCCATTCGACAAAATTTCAAAATTGAGATAAAGACTCACATAACACCAAAGATAATACTACTACGAATAGATGGTTCATTTAAATGGGGCGTTTTGAATCCAGTTCCGGAGATATCAATGCTTCCGTAAATGCGAATAAAATTGAGTCGGTAACCCCTGCCCCAGCGAATCGAGGTACGAAACCATGTGCGACAATTGTCAATGTCTGTCGCTTGTACCTTATTCGGAACTGCACCAAGTAGCGAAAGCGGGCGGCTAAACGAATTGTGTATTTCCAAGTCGCGTTTCATCACGCCAATGGTAAAGAGCCTGCCGGCAACACTGTTTAACTTTCGTTCAAGGATAGCGCGAAAATCTCTCGATGGACATCGGCTCGTGTTATGCAAAGTCCAAAATTGGGGTATCAAAAATATAGCATTGAATGGTTCATCTTATCCGTAGTAGTATTATCTTTGATAACACTCAAGAATGTGAAACAAAACGGAAGGCGGAAGCTCAGGACCTAAAATTTGCAGTATTATTGTCATTAGAGACAGTATAAAGTTGAGACTGAAGAACTAATCTCCTGGTGATAGATCTACTATTTTGGGAACACAGGAACGGTAATTATTTATATATTTTAAATACAAACTGTTGTAAAAGAATACGTAAATCTGAAAATATATAAGTTAATTTGGCATAATAAAGAAATGTTGGGGTTTGATCTAATAATAAGGACATTTCTTCTAGGGACAAAAAGTTATTATGATAATTAAAAATATATTTCCCTTATTATTATGTATTAATAATATTTTTATTTTTTGGAATAGTCAATCACACATTTTATTTCAAATTCCTAAAATACCAAATATTAGCATTACTTTGATCGAAATTAATCCCACTTTTTTTCGGATTCCTACGTAAACAAATCCACTATATCAAAATTTCGCACTACTTTTTTTAATTTCAAAATGTTTTTTTAGATATCTATAAGAGCGTAAAGGAAACTCCTACGCACTTCACCGAAAAAAAAGCATTTAAAATAAAGTTGTGTTTTAGTTACGGTATAGAAACTCCTTCGGATGATTTCATTAAGACACCATTTAGGGACAGGCCTTTCCATCCAAGACACATCTTTTCCTGACCAGTGTGGTGATGCTTACAAGCATTTTTTTTGTTTTTATAGTCAAATTGTAATTACTGGTAATAATATAAGTGTTAATATTAATAACTATGATCGTCTTGCTGTATTGTAATGCTACAATTCAGGAGTACAGATCTCAACAAGACTTCTACTTCATTTATTTTTACAAGCAAGAAGTTTTAATGCTGTAGCATATATGTGTAAATACGAGTATATATATATATATATATATATATATATATATATATATATATATATATATATATATATATATATATATATATGTATATATATATATATATATATATATATATATATATATATATATATATATCTATATATATATATATATATATATATATATATATATATATATATATATATATATATATATACATAATATTTATTTTTCTTTAACCATTATTTATAAATTTTCTTTTTTATTCTTGCGTATGCAAAATGGTAAATGCGTAAAGCAAATGGTGGAAGTTTATTGCAACGTTTCGCACATTATTTATTGTGCTTTTCAAGCGTAAGTATCTAAAAAATAGAATTAAAATCAAAACATAATTAAAACAGAACATCATCACAAAAATTTGTGTTAAGTTAGAACTTTTTAAATGTTGATTTTAAAATTGTAATTCGTTTCATGTTTTACACTAATCTTTTAATACTCTAAAAATATTGTGTGATGTTCTGTTTTAATTATGTTTTGATTTTAACTCTTTTTTTTAAAAACTTACGCTTGAAAAAGCACAATAAATAATGTGCGAAACGATGCAATAAACTTCCACCATTTGCTTTAGTAACCTATAAAATTAAAGTTGTAAAAATATATATATATATATATATATATATATATATATATATATATATATATATATATATATATATATATATATATATATATATATATATATATATATATATATATATATATATATATATATATAGTACTATTTAACTGCTTTTTAATGTATTTTATTCTAATGTCCTTTTTTATTTGTTACAGGTCTTTGTGAAGTAGAAAATGGATCATCCAATATTATTCTAGATATAGAAGAAAGTGAAGGATCCTGTAAGTAAAAAAATATGCACGTTTTATACTTATTGGTATATATGGAATATTTTTTTTTAAATTTGTTTAGTAAATGTAAATAACAGATTAAGATTTTTAATAAATATTTTAAATTTATATTTTATTTAAGAAAACTAATGCAAATAAATATTTGAAGGCAGATAAGTGGAACGTCACTTTGAGATATTGTTTGCCCGTAAAGTTTCTTTTTCCATTTTACTGTAAAGTAAAAAACTTACAGAAAAATGAATTTTGGATTATAAAAAATATATGCAGGGTAGAGACAAAAAAATACAGATAAATGGAAGGTGGACTTGGTTGTATCGTCAACTTAGACGACAAAGAATAATGGTTATTAAAAAAGAACCACGATTTTAGAAAAAAAAAAAAAATACAGAATTTACTAAAAGGAACAAAAATGTTTCTCCTAAAGAATTTACAACAAAAATTTATTTAGGTTACTTTTTGTGACTAACTTTTTAATGTTAAAATCTAACCATCATAGACACATAATGTATTAAATTAAGTATTAATGATGCTATGTATTTTCAAATTCAAATGTTAACATTTTTAAAATTAATTAGGTTTTTTCAATAATAATGATAAAAATGTAGTTTCCTTAAACACTTCTAAAATATATAAAATTTTAATTTTTTTTAATGACAGTACCAAATATCAATTTATGTAACATAATCTTAATATTCAAGATCCCTCTACATACAATTAAATATGACACTTGTTTTACAGGCTAAAGCCTTTTCAATGAATTTTCAGGGTATTAGGGAAACTACAAGATACAGAGCAAATCTGACGACACGTTCTTAAGTTTAATATTTCAAAATAACTGCAAAGGTATAAAAAGATCGTGGCTAACTTGTTTAGTTTTGGAGATTTAGGGCGTTTTTTATTTTAACGATTTTAGTCTATTCCTGCATCTCAGTTGTTAATAAAAATAGAAAAAAAAATTATAAATAACATATTTATGAATAATTTTTGGTAAAATCTAGTGCCGTACCTACTCAGTTATTTAATATCAGGGACGTTTTTGAAGATATAACTTAAAGTTGCTTTTTTTTAAATTAAACGTTAGGTATATTACATGATAATTGGTTTTTCAATAAAATTATCTTTTCATTAATACCACACATTGTATAGTTATTTTCGTAGAAATTGATTATTTGTAAAATATGTAAGAGGAACCTTAGATGTAAGATTTAAATTTTGCACACTTTGTATACAATTAAGTATCTACATTAAAATAAACTTATCAATTCTTAAGCTAATTACTTTAAGAAAAAGAAATAAATATTATGTTTTAATCATAAGCTAATTATTGTCCTTTTTTATTTATTCTTACATTTGATTAACTAAGAAAACATTTTGTTTAGTAGAATGTAAGTTGGGTTAAAAACAAATGATCGCTGCAATATTTTGTTCAATTTTTAAACAAGAAATATGAATTATATACTTCCTGCTTTTCGTATTTTTAAATTTTATTTTAAATAAAATGGAGTTTAAAAACTTTAAAGTAAATAATATTATTAAATGTTTTATTAAGAAGAAAAAAAAATGCAAATGCTTTACAGATGTATATCGCCAAATATCCAGAAAGAGGGCAACCAAGCATGAATATTTTTAAAAAACAAGATAAAAACCTAGTTGCCCATGGATTGTCTAGAAAATAATTTTAATAAAATAAATAAATTATAAAATTATATCAGATATTAAAGAAATAATAATTAATATAGAAATACAAGAAGTGCAAAATTTAAATACTATGGTCACATTTTTGATATCTTTTTTTATATTTTTTTTACGCAATTCTGAGTAAAATTTTACTAAAACTTGCTTTTTACTTATTTTATATACAAAGGTGTACTAAAATCGTCAAAATTTGAAAAACACCCTGTCCCTTCCTTTTTACCGTTGCAGTTGTGGTTAGAAAATCAAACTTAAAAAATGTGCCATTAAATTTACTCTATGGCTTGTAATTTTTCCAATATTGTAAAAATCTAGAGAACAAGCCCCACCCTGTACAATATACAGTATGTCCACGGAAAAGGTGTTAAATAGGAAAAGGTTTTTTATTTTTAATTTTATCGAAAAAAGCTACTCTTGATAAAAAAATTTGCTACTTCTTATAGTAAGATGGGGATAGAAACATTTAACATATTTATTTATTTGAGAAGATATGAAAATAAGTTACTAGGAAAAGTTGTTCAAAAGTACAAGTTAGTCTCCAATACCAATTTTCGAAAAAATCTGCCTACTTTTATTAATTTGTGATTAAAATCATTTAAATATCAATTAACTAATTCCAAATCAACAACTCATTTTTGTAATAGTAAGTGTTGATAGTGACAAGCTTTATGCACACTTCGCTTTTATAATTCATTAGCCGTAGTATTGTCAGCTTAAAATGCTTACTTAACAGCAAAAAAAATTGATAAAATTGATAATAAAATAAATTTAATCACAAATAAATAAAAGTAGGTCGATTTTTTTGAAAATTGGTATTAGACACTACCTTTTATTTTTGAACAACTTTTCCTTGTAACTTATTTCCATATCTCCTCAAATAAATGCACTACTCTTGAACCATTTAAAGTGTTTTCCATTTTCTGAACACCGCGTATAAAATATGTTAAATGTTTCTATCTCAATATTACTCTAAAAAGATGCATTTTTTTTTAACAAAAGTAGCTTTTTTCGACAAAATAAAAAATAAAAAAGTTTTTCCCATTCAACACCTTTTTCGTGGACATACTGTATTTTGTAATATTAAAGACATTAAGTTAACTTTAACTTTTAATATTCATATAGTATTGTTAGTTTTAATTGGTTTAAAGTGGAATTTATACTTTAAAATTATCCGTTTTAATGTCGACAAAAAAGTAACTTTAACATAATTTAAATTCAAAGTAAAAAACCTAATTCTTGGTAATTTACTACATTACATTTATAAGAACAATTACTAAAACATAAACTACTAACCTTTTTAAAATCCTTATTGTTTGTGTAATATTTGGTATTAATTTATACCTACGTAAACAAATTTTAACATCTTTAAAATCTTGTTAAAAAATAATTAGTGTTTTTTAAATTATAACTTGGTTAAGCAAAATTTCGGTCAAAAAGTAAATCAAATTAGTAAAATGTCAGAAAATGTCAAGGACATTTAAACAATTACGATATTTAATGAAGCACCAAATTGCAGTATTTCTCCGAAAATTTTTATTTCGAGGATGCTGAAAGTAATCTTAAAAGTAACGGTTGTTATGTAGTTTATTTTATTTTTTATTTTAAAGTAATGGGTCGAAGGGGGCTAGTTTAGTGTTTTGGTTTAAGAATGTTATTTAGTTTAATTAATTATTACTGTAGAATTTAATAATGAAGAATACATATTTTTGTCCTTAGCTTAACTTGTTATATGAGGCATATAAGTTAATGCGGAAGGTCATTCACTGATTCACTGACTAACTGATTCATTGACTAACTAGAACTAACTGATTCACTGACTAATCATGATATCTCGAAAACTACCTGACCTATAAAGATAAAAATTGGGCACACGGATAGACTATGGTCAGATAAGAAAATATTTTAGAAAACTTCCCTCCTCCAAAAGTAAGGGATAAAAATTTGTATGAAACTTCCTTATTTCTGGACATAAAGTATAACATTGGATGTAGACTGTTGACTACGAATAAAATTAATCAGTTTAAACATTTTTTAAATTATTTTCCTTGAGGGGTTAGAAAGGGAATTATAGAAATAGCATAGAAAAATCGGTATTTTTGAAGTTCTAAATGTAGAAGTTAATAATTAGGCTTTTAATTAAAAAAAAAGTCACCTAAAAAGGAACCTTAGGAAACTCCCTCCCTAAAGGGGTAGAAAGGAGGGGGGAAGAGCCTGTATACTTTGTTATTTTTGGATTTAGAAGTATGATAATAATTGATATAATACTGGTGACGAATAAAAATAGTTTGTTTTAAAATTTTTTATTATACATTCATTGGAAAGTCAAATTGGGACAAGGATAGATTATGGTCAAAAGATTTTAGGAAACTTTCCCTCCTCCTAAAAGGGTGAAATAAGGGGTGAAAATTTGTATAAAACTTCCTTATTTCTGGGTTGAGAATAACATTGGATGTAGCCTATTGATTACGAATAAAATTAATCAGTTTAAACATTTTTTAAATTATTTTCCTTGAGGGGTTAGAAAGGGAATTATAGAAATAGCATAGAAAAATCGGTATTTTTAAGTTAATAATTAGGCTTCTAATTAAAAAAAAAGTCACCTAAAAAGGAACCTTAGGAAACTTCCTTCCCTAAAGGGGTAGAAAGGAGGAGGGAAGAGCCTGTATACTTTGTTATTTTTGGATTTAGAAGTATGATAATAATTGGTATAATACTGGTGACGAATAAAAATAATTTGTTTTAAAATTTTTTATTATACATTCATTGGAAAGTTAAATTGGGACAAGGATAGATTATGGTCAAAAGATTTTAGGAAACTTCCCCTCCTCCTAAAAGGGTGAAATAAGGGGTGAAAATTTGTATGAAACTTCCTTATTTCTGGGCTTGAGAATAACATTGGATTGATTACGAATAAAAATAATTAGTTTAAACATTTTTTAAATTAGGTCCCTTGAGGGGTTAAAAAGGGAATAATAGAAATAGCACAGAAAAATCGTTATTTTTAAAGTTTTAAATGTAGAAGGTAAAAATTAGGCTTCTAATTATCAAAAAAAGGAGAAGTAACCTAAAAAGGAACCTCGGGAAACTTCCTTCCTAAAGGGGTAGAAAGAAGGAGGAGGAGAAAAGCCTGTATACTTTGTCAGTTTTTTATTTAGAAGTATGATAATTGGTATATAGGCTACTGGTGACAAATGAAAATAGTTTGTTTTAAAATGTTTGATTATACATTCCTTGGAAAGTCAAAATCATCATTTTTAAAGTTGTTAATGTGGTAGTTGGTAATTAGGCTACTGATTACTCAGAAAAATAAAAAGTGGTAGTATTTTGGAAACTTCATCCCATAAGTGGTTTAAGGGGGGAATAAAACTCTACTTCTTACTCATTCACCAGCGCTATTTATAATTAAAAATTATAACAAATACAATGTGATAAAATAAAAATGCTCAATAGTACGATGCGTGTTACGCCGCGGAGGGTGTGACGAAAGACGGAGCACGAAAAGCGTATTAAAGTGATGCTATAAAGGTATGAAATTTTGCCACCAGGAGGGGAAAAAACACAACAGCCATAATCTTACAGTCCACGCGGGTGAAGTCCCAGTCGAAAAGCAAGTTATATATAATCCACACCAAATTATTATTTTGCAAACTATCTATAACAAAAGTTAAAGTGCATTAGAAAATCTATAATACTACAATAATCTTAGTTAATCAGGTAAAAAGTGGTTAATTGTTCTTTTTTGTTGCTTATTTATTTATCTTTTTAAATTCGATTGTAAGCCCTTTTTATTTAAATTCCGTAAGCTTGTCTCTCAGATTAATTGCTTCATGGATTAAAGCTTTCTTTTGGGGGTGGTTAAAACAGGGTTTTTTAAAGAACAGGTATAACCTGTTTCAGTTCATAAAAATACCTTCTGAGAAAACTGCTCCAGTTCCAAACTGTTTCGAATCCATACTTGCACCGAGCTGTTCTGGAATCATACTTGCTTCGAGCAGTTTACCTGTTTCAAATATGGTAAAAACTGCACCAGTTGCAAACTACTCCGAAACAATACTCGCGTATGTTTTGTTGCGTTTACCATCGTTTTTACTGGGTTGCCGAAATCTTACTGACTGGGTTGCCGGTTGCCGATGCCCGCATTAATAAAGGAGTTCTGTATTTATAAACACCAGATATGTTAATAGAGTGTTCAGAAAATAAATAGACCACAAAGATTTTACCTGTTTTTAATTTTTTATACTTCGTATCTCTTAACGAACCTCGGGACTTCCCCCCGGTTTGCCATTTATTATACTTTTGTATTTTTCACTTCCCTTTTTCTTCTTCTTCTCTGGGAGCCGTCTTGATTCACTACTGGAGGCAGCGCAGCCTCTTGCGCTTTTCGTGCCTAATCTCCCTTTTCTTTTATACCAATCCTTTCATTAGTCTTGTTCCTTTTACAAGTCTGTATAACCCCGATACTGGTTGGTTGATATATTCCTGTGGGCTCATTTCAGGTTGCCCAAATAATGCCTGTCTTTTGTGATTCAATGCATCACATTCGCACAGGATATGGTAGATTGTTTCTTCCCCTTCGTCGCTCATTCTGCAACTTGGGTCCCCATGTATCTTATGTAGGTGTCCTCTTAGGTTATCATGTTCTGTTAGTAACTCACTGTTATGCGAAGCCTTTTCCTACTTTGTCTGAGTAGTTCTTTCTTCGTTCTTTAGGATGGGCCCCTTATGAAGCTTTTTCCATGTCTACTTTACTAAAGGTTTTCCCCAGTATTCCTCGTCGTGTTTGTTTCGGATCCATTCCCTGGTTTGCCCTCGTGCTGTGGTTTTGGTCACTCCAAGGGCAGGTTCTGGTTCAAAGTATGATGTGGATAATCTCCGTCTTGCAAGCTCATCCTCTTTTTCGTTGCCTTCTATTCCCGAGTGTCCTGGTACCCACAAGAGAGTTACTCTGTTGTGTTCTTCCAGGACTTTTAGTTCTTTTTGGCATTCCCATGTCAGCTTGGACGTTACCTTGGGATTTACTAGTGCCCCCAGTGATGCTTGGCTGTTTGGTATTATGCAGATCCGCTTGTTTTTATAAGCCCTCCTGTTATTTTCTTTTGCACAGTGCAGTTGAGCATATACTTTCGTTTAAAAAACAGAACTGTGTGTTTCTAGTGAAATGGAGAATTGTGAATTTCTCATTTCACTGCACACGCCCGCTCCAGTTCTCTGCTCGGTTTTGGAACCATCCGTATACCAGATAATGTCTCCAACCATGCCGGGGAGATCGTGTTGCCACTCACTTTGATCTGGAATTTTTACCTCAAATATACGGTGAATATTCATTTTTGTATGATGCACCATTGTTCCATGTTCATTATTGCACCATGTTCTTATTATTTTGTGATCAACGTTAAATAAAATTTAAAATCAATTTTTATTATAAGTTTCCTAACAAACAGTTTATGTATATGATAGAAAAATAATAAACATTAACCACGCAGCGCCAGATATACAATACGAATACACTTTCATAATTCATGCGCTATCTATTCGCTGCCGCCAGCCTCAACAAACAAAAAAAAAATCAGTTGGTAGCTGAAAAAAGCAAGAACGAACAGCAAGATAAAGGAAAAGCAGCTTTCTGACGCGGTCGCTTCGGTCGCTACATAGGCTCTGGTGAAATTGGAACAGTTATGGGAGCAAGAAAACTTATCGATCTCTACCTGTTTCGAATAAAAACCTGTTCCGAAAAAAACAGTTTCTTATGATCCAAAGCGCCATCGCTAGTTCCTTTTTGAAAACAAGTCGTTACCTTAAAATTAATAATTTATTTTAGGTATTAACCTATTTATCAATCAACAATCACTTAACCAAGAATGGTAGCAGAAATATCTAAGTTAATTAATATCTTTGCGTTTGAATATTGTATAATATCAACTGGAAAATTTTCTTTTATATTGCCGCACTTTTGTAAAAAATCTATTTTTTTATATATTTTATAATATGCACACTTTCTGCTACTGTACTAATAATATCTTGTTTTTTCAGCTATTAGTCAAGAAACGTCGCCCAAGGAACTACCCATCGTAGGAGAGCCAAATGTAGATATTTTTTTGGAATTATCCTTTCCTAAAGGACCACCATTGTTTTTTCTTAATGAGAAAAAACTGCAACTTCTAGCTCCTATAGATAGAGATGAAAATAATTTATCTCACATAGTTTTTCAGGTAAATTAATTATCAGCTATACTATTAAACAATGACTTATTTTTATTTCTTATTTTCTTGGGAAAATAAAATAAGATTTTCTTTATGGAAAAGCAAGATATTTTTTCCATTTTGAGATTATACTTTATGTGGAAAACCTGAAATATTTCGGAAATGAAATAAATTAAAATGTGACAGATAAAGTTGTGTTTTACCGGTTTTGGTGCATAACAACTACACTAAAAAAAAAATAATTTTTAGCTTGGTTTTAACATTGTGTCAAAATAGTAAAATTAATAGAACACTTTTCCTATAACATACAAAAATGTACCTTTTAATTTAAATTAGTTTTTTTTTAAAATTACTTAAAAGAAATATGTTAAAATGGGTCGAGACTTATATTTTATGTATTTTTATAAAATGTGTGCCTGTTGTATCATTAAAATGGACTAACCTTATAAATTTTTTGGTATCTCAAACCAAAGAATATAAACCCAATAAGATGACACGCAAGTACCCAATAGCATTGGTTCCATATGGGAAACAAATTTCTGACTGTCACGTGTAGACGGAACAAACACTTAACGAACAGCTTGAGGGTTCACTGAGAGAAATATCAACGGTAAAAAATTCAGTTTTTTACACGGGAAAAAAATTATATGTATAACTATACGCATTGCAGTCCTGAAAAAATCTTTCCCTTTTAACTAGTTTTTTTTTGCAGTCTTTTTAGGGTTGATTTATTTCTCAAAAAAGATTAGATTATTTCTGGGAAAAAATTAGTTTTCGGGCAAAGCGATGTTTATATAGGGGATTAAAGGTACCATTTTTCTTAAAAAAATTAAGCATTTATCTTAATTTTTTGTGCGAACAGATGTAAAATAATTATAAGAAATTTTTATTTTGAAAATTGTAATAAAACAATAAAGTAAGTTATATATGGTTTTTGAGGTCTTCGAGTACCTATGCAGGAATTAAAATGTGTGTAATCCATTTTACGTCTAACTAATTTGATCACATAACATTTTGGAAAAAAGGCTTGAATAGTATACAGTTTTTTGCTTCCACAATTAATCTTGATGTACATCTCCCATTTCAAAGAAAAAAGAAAAAAGTTTTCAGGTATGTCATTCTATGAGTTTCTGGGGATATTTCAAAAAATTTAAGTGGAGGAGATGTTTTTTTCTTTTGTAAAACGGTACCTATACACCTTAATACTTACCTTTACTATAAATGTATATCCTTTCATTTTTACTGTAAAAAAAACACCGCACAATGTACTTTAATTTTTTTATTACATAGCGCATATAATCGTTAGCATTTCCTATATTGGTAACAACAACAAAATTTTTTAGTAAGAATATATTAATACTACAATATACAGCATGCTTTAAAAAAAGAGGGTTCCTCATGAAATTAATTAAATTTAGAAAGTAGGTTTATGATTTGGAAAATAAACTCAATAGATATTTTAGAAAGAATAGAGTGGAAGAACTTGGATAATCAAGGTGGCTCGAAACCAGATCTCCTAAAATAAACAATTGGTTTTTTAAAGGCTTAAATGCCTTAGGCTAGAGCTTGAATGTTCTCAGGTGAGATAAAAAATAGTGAATTTAAAAAAATGAGGCAAAACAGTGTGTATCAGCCAAATGGAATAAAATTCAATAATAAAATAAACGGGGCGTGTTCGAAAAACACCTTGGACACGTGTATGGAGGTATTTTTGCGCATTTTTTTTCAGTAAATGCTTTTTATACAGGGTGTGTCATGTAATAGTGGCCCAACACTAACTTTCCTAATTTAAATGCAACGCCCTGTATATTAGTCAATTTTTGGATTCTTTAGAATATTCTAGATTCATTTCTGGTACAATGTCCTGTTCCTATTTTTAACTATTTTGAAAATATTAGGTGCTTTTAGATGTATTGTGCTTGCATGCTTGCCACTTTCTTGAAAGTTACTTTTTGTACATATACCTACTAAAGGCAGCCTTGGGAACAAGCGTACGAGAGAGAAGCAAGAATAGGTGTATAACCTCTACAGCTATTCTTCTTACTCTCTCGCACAGCCGAGCGGCACGGCTGCCTCCTTAGTAGGTGAGCAGGACAAAAAGTAATCCTCACGAAGGTGGCAAAGATGCAAAGGCAATAGATGCGTATCAAACCCGAAAACGCTTAATAGCTTCTTTACGAAACAGCTGTGCATAGATATAGGACATTGTACATAAAATAAGTTGATACTGGCCACCGTCACATGACACACCCTGTATAAACAGTTTTAGTTGACAAAAATGCACAATTAAAAATACCAATCGACATGTCCGAGCATTTTTTCGAATAAGCCCCCATTTATTTAATATTGAATTTATTTCATTTGGCTGATCCACACTGTATATTAACAAAGAATTAACATCTAAAGATTCGCATTGTGATCTATAATTTTTACAAGTATCACAATTACTATGCACGTTTAGTGCTTTTTTTTTAAGTATATCCACAAAACTAGAACGAAACAGAATGAAACAGCACATAAAACTCAACAAAGCACTAAACGAAACATGTAATCCCGGACTAAAAACTGCCGGCAACGGAGTTGACAGTTAAACAGCTTTGCCCCCTCCACAAAAATTTACGGGACTTCAGAATATCGTCGCTTCTTATTGAGGTTTATATTCTTTGTCCAAACCTACCGGGACTTTAAAAGGGGACTATGAAAGAAAAAACATAAATATAATTAGGTTGTATGCAATTTTTACAGCTTTAATAATAGGGATAAAGAATATCTAAAAAACTTATGTAGGTTTTTTAAAAATTTTATTTAGTTTTATTTATTAATATAGAAATAGGGTTCATATTTTTTTAATGTGTGTTCAAAAGTTTTTTCCCTTTTTGTTGAATAAAAACTAAGTTATTTTCTACGTTTATAATTAAAAAGTTGAACTAAGGATTTGTTAGTTAAGGGATAATTTATGTTGCAACAATACTAGGCCAATAGCTAATAGATGTAACTTTTTTTTTTTTAAATTTTGCTTGTAACAGCAATATTTTTCTAAACGTTATTTAAATAAAATAATAGAATATAGGTAGTAATAGTTTGGTCTTTTTGTCAATCTAAAAAACATTTAAATCCGCGAAATTACAATAAATGTAAGGCAAGTCAGTCCCAAAGCTTTAACTAACCAATTGCAAGGCGTCATAAGTTCTTTAAAAGTGTTAGACAATGTTATGGTTTCAATAACACTAAAATCTTGGACTTCCATTGTCTATATTTGTTAATTGATACACAACGTTTCGGTTAGTGATGTATCTCCAACCGTTTTCAAGTGAAAACTTGAAAACGGTTGGAGATACATCACTAACCGAAACGTTGTGTATCAATTAACAAATAAAGGCAATGGAAGTCCAAGATTTTAGTGTTATTGCGTCATAAGTTGTTCCATTCGCAGGTAATGGATTTCTCGGATAAAATTTATTTTAAATTATTATTTTTTTTAATGTTTTGTTTTGCCTATTTAAGACCACCTGTTAAATATATTTTCTTTGAAAAATTTATTTTTGGGGTGACTACTATTTGAAGTTCATGTTTGACCCTTAAAATCTGACTTCGGACCAAAACGTCTTGTGACGGCCCAAGATGACCGCGTGTGCTTACCATTGCCACATTTTTTTTTTAGTTTTCTACTCTGTGAATTTAATCTAATTTTTTTTGTAAATTTTGGTAGACAACTTCTTTTGTATTTTAAACTTTTTGTTATGATCCGATAATGAATACAGAAATATCACGACACTAGTGTAGCAAACTTGCTTGTTTTATGCAGCTACGTAAGTAGTGTATAAAATATTGAAGAGTTCTGGTATACGGTTAACCTATTAGAAAATAATATTAAAAAATTGAAATATCAAAACATCTCTAATTTTTAAAATAAATGCTGCCCGTTTCGAACTTAAAATGCGAAAGAATTTTTTTCAGCCATATCCCGCATTAAAAGTGATGATTGTAATAGTTTTTTAAATAAAAATATTTCATTAGTTTTATTTGCCGAAATCGGTTTGAATTAAATTGAGAATGGGACCATTGATTTTTAGTATTCTTGCATAATAAACATTATACGTATTTAATTATATTATTAATATTATTACTAGTGCCGATGAAACGAAACAGAAACAATACATGCATCACATCAAAGTAAAAGAGTTAAAAATACATAAAACTAATCTGAATATTATTAGTGCAGGTACACATGAGCTTAAAAGTAATCGGGACGCAAAGATTGTTTCCAATCTAATCTCTTTGATACCTATTGGAGTTTCAGTGCACATGAGATAGGGAAGCCGCGTCATTTCAATCCTATCTTTTTCATACCTATAAAAAATGTATATGCAAACTATTTTGAAAGTGAAGTTGAACAAGTGACTTGGCAAGATAAATGTATAAACAAAAATTATTGAATTATAAAACACATCGATAAATATAAATGATGTAAAGGGAGTCCCAAATTCGAACCTCATTACTGGTATCTCGGAAAGTTGAAGAGAAACGAGGTAGGTTAAATAGAGGCAAAGTACAATTGATGCTGATCAAATTGCCACCGAAACCGAATATTCGCGATTTTATTTTAATTTTTGGTGACTTTATTTGACTAATTATAACAAAATAAATATCACATTTTTTTGCAACTTTTCTGTTTTATAAAACAGTGTATAGATTTACACACCGACGTTTCGTTTTGAGCTGCCATATCAGCTTTGTTTTTTTTTAAGGTCTTGGATTTTTTTATGATTTTACAAACTTTTAAGGTTCCAAAATCAAAGCTGTATCGCACTTATTTAAAAAGGCATTTTAATGATTTCCTGGTAAGATCTTACCAAAAATCAACTCTCTGTCTTTCTTGCCATTATTATAAATTTTTCGAAAAAGTGATACATTATTAGTTTTGGAACCTTAGAGCTCATAAAATCGTAAAAAGTACCGTATTAAAAAAAATTGATGACGGCACAAATGAAACTCGGTGTAAATCTAATAACACTGTCTTTAGAAAGAAAAAGTACATAGGAATGTAAAATTTAATTTGTTATATCCAATCAAGTAGAGTGTTAAAAAAATAAAAATGAAATTGCAAATATTTGGTCTTGTCAAAAGTGTTCGAAGTAATCGAAATGTTTAAACTTTTAAGGTGGTATTTTGATCAGCATCAAATTGCGCAACTTTGCAACAAGTTTTGACCCGGCTAACCGAATTTGGGAAATTGAATAGGATCTAGCTTAGTTATAAAAAATATAATTATTAAAAGTCTATTTTTGCGTTTTTTTTTTATTTTGCTGAAAATTAATTTTTGTTCTCTACAATATTGGATATGTATTATTTTAGCATAAATCCAACGATAACAGAGGTTAAAATTTGCCGTTTGCCGAATTCGCCATTTTTATTTCTTTCATTTAAATTCTTGTTCACCTGGTTTTTCCCTTTAAAATCATATAAACAGGAATCTCTGGCTCTAAAATTTAGTCCTTTTGTTATTTTTTAGATTTTTAAACTGTTTTTATTTTGACCCTCCTGAATCCAAATCTCCAAACAAATTTTAAATATTTCCTCAAATAACCGTGAAAAAATAGCAACTTTTTGGGGCGGGAGGTGGGAAGAAAAACAAAAAAATGTATATTTTTTGATTACACAGCCCCACAAAAAAAAGTTAAACGTCCGCAAGACTTGACCATGATTTTGAATGACTTTTTTTCGTATCTTTTAATTTTTGGTCCATTTGTCCTCTTGTCAACCGCATCCGCGGACATAGTGTATATATACATATACATATATAGATAGAATTGATGCTAGATAGGGGCAGAAACCTGCGTCAGCCGCGATACCCATCAGGATAGCTATCGGATAGGCCGAGACTATCTGATAGCTATCGCTATCTCATGTGCATTGCCCCATTACTCCCAACGTTTTCTGCCTATCCGTTGAAATAAATCTTGGCGTCC
>JAHBCN010018816.1:0-16742 GCA_019359885.1 Listronotus oregonensis
TTATTTATGATTCTATGTCAATCAGGAGTACCTTTTTTTAGTTTAAGTTTAAAGCTATCTAAAAATAATATTGTTGAGCCTTTATTATACAGGGTGTTAAAAAATTGTTATAATTGTGTCAGAGCTAGTCCTCCCTGGCAAATAAATAAAATATGATTTAATGGGTTCATTTTAAAGAGACATCCAGTAAATCATATTTAAAAAATATTAAATTATAGTATTTTAAAAGTTATTTAAAAAAAACGATTTTCAGGGGCTCCTTTTACCTTTCCGTAAGGGCTCAAAAGAAAAAAAAGTTTATGGGAACTTGTCATATTTTTTAGGTTTACTATTAGATTCCAAAGATTCCCTTATATTCTGGGACACCCTTATCCTTTCCCCCGTTGCTTATCCAAGCGGTTTCATATCTCCCTGTTACTGCATAACAGTCAACTGCATCGCAGACCTCAAAGGTCAAGTGGGAGGATATTTTCATTGTTCCCAGAGTGGATCATCGGTAATTACCCCATCAGAACCAATGAACCGCGCCATCGGAATAAAGAATAAAAGAAACAAAGAAGTGTTTAATGCATTATACAATTCATTGCAAAACGAGTATCTTTTCTCAAAAATATTCAATAAATCAATAGTTTTTTAATGGGTAATAAAATATTCATTATTTTTATCTTATTAATAAATTAGTCCGATTTTAAAAACGTGAAAGTTTGTTTAATAAGATTTGACGTTTGATTAAAGATGGAGCTATTAGATACTTTTTTAAGAACACTTGTTCGTTACCGAAAAAAAAATCATCAAGATTACGCGGCGTTTCACACAGCTCAAAAAACCATGACAAAAATCAGTTGCAAGGACCACTCTATTCGCCAGATTTAGCTCCCTCTGTCTTTCGACCGCTCTCACATCTTAAAAAATTCGGGTTCGGGAAACAATGTAGAAATATATTTCAAAAATCTTCTAAATTTAACTATAAAGATGGAATCCAAAAAGGAGATGATATTAAATTATAAAATTTATTTCTAATCATAAAATCGCATTTTTTTATTCAACAACCCTGTATGTTGCTTTTAGTAGCATATCTAGTGAATATCCCTTAAATTTTTAGAAAAAATATTTGCATGGTATTACTTACCATATTTTGGGAATTTAAAATCATGGGAAACAAAAAAACTATCTTAAAATTCTCTTCGTAAAGTTCAGATAATGTTTTTTTAAAAACTGATATTTTACACTATCAGCAAATCCTGTATTCTCAACTATTAACGATAATCTGCATGTCCACTTTTTTATAATCACACACTACAAGGTAGTCCAGCTAAACAACAAAACTTTAAATAACAGAAAATTTAACATAAATCCTGAATACTGTTTTAAAATAATATCATGAATATAAAATCTGAAAACCAAATAAAAAATATATATGACATAGATATATCACAAAACTTGGCAGTACTTTTATTTTAATATTTTTTGTCTGCTTGTCTAAAATACTGCAACAAATATGTTAAGTGAATTTAAAATGATTGAAAATTTTTCATGAAAAACTGTTGCGTAGAAACCGTTCTAAATTCATTTTCATTGTTGTTTGACAAAAAAAACTTTTTAAGTAAAACAACAATGAAAATGAATAAATACGATTTTTCAAAGACAACAAAGGTAATTTTTTACTGAAATTTTGTATACGGGTTTTTTTGGGGAGCTGATCACGAATCTAAAGTAAAATTTTGTCAGAAACTTCTAGTTTTTGAGTTATAACGCATCACTCGAAATAACCTCAAAACCTCACAAATTTTCCTAAAATTCATTCTTCTTAAATTTAGTTACACCAAAAGTAAAACAAAATATGGTAAAACATTTATAATTTTTTAGGATAAATTTATTTTTACGTTTCTTTAAGCGTTATTTTCAACAAAAAACATCACCAAACGAAAAATGTTTACTTTTAAAAAGTCAACAGAACTATCTAGGGATTTTTAAGCCGTGGTACAATGTCGTTTTTCTGGGATTAAATACTTTTTTATAGAATTTTTCAATTTCTCCATTGAAGGTATTTTTTTACATTTAACACCGGTAAAAACAAATTAAAAATTTGGCGCTCTTTAGTTGGACCAACTTTTCTGTATAAAAAAAATCCCTAAAAAATTTCATTGATTTTTTTTTAAATAATAATAAAATTTTTGAATGTGTTTTTGGTAACATTAATAAGCAAATAATTGTAAAAATAAGTTTATTATGTAAAATTAAAGGTGTTCTATCATAAAATCATTAAGTTTGGATGTAACCAGTTTCGAGAAGGAGGAATTTTAGGAACTTTTGTCCATTTTTGAGCTTGGGTCCAAATTTGACGTAAGATTTGTGATCAGCGCCCTAAAAAACCCCCGTAGAAAAAATCTTCATAGAATTGACCGTGGGCCTGATAAGTAAAAATTACAAGTTTTGCATGCGATATTTTCATAGCATTTCGAACGCACAAAACAAATTTTTTAGACTATTTTAAGAACCAAACATAATGCGTCCCGAAAGTTCTGAAAATTTGTAGTAAATAAGAACTATCAAGATGACATTATTTATGTAATGCAATTTTGCTGTAATTTTGTGAAAAATATATACCTAGTGTAAACAAAAATTAGAGAATTAATTATTTTGTAGCATATTAAATAGCTATTTATGTATCAAGGGCGTAAATGGGACTATAATCCCTGAAGGACGAAATGCCCGAGGGTCTCTGCCCGGGGCTAATTTTTGACCTGATGGGCATTATAATCAATGCCCTGGTTACAATGCTTTATGTTTTACCCAAAAAAAAGTTTTTCAATGACTAATTCATTATTTTTGCAATATAAAAAATAAACCTGTCCTGTATACGTAAGTAAAATGACTGGTGTTAAGTTTGCTTTGATGTTTCTGTCAGTTAGTCAGTTGGCATTTTTATTTAACGATTTGCTCAAAATGCAAGAAATTCCACAAAAATAAGAAAAGGCCCTAAAAGCGACCGAAAATCTTTTGCCAGTTAAATCAAGGCCAGTATGATCGGGATATGGCATATTTGGTATTTGGAAAAATGCGAACGCAATTCTTCAAATAACCGAAAACGTTTTAATATATTTCCAGGAACTGGTAAGTTATTGATTTTATTTTAATACATATTTTACAAACTTTTATTATTTTTAGTCGGAAAAATACAGTCCAACCTCTCTGGACCAAGTTTCCCCTAAGGTCTCGTTGATGGTCTAGAAAATATAGCTTTCGAATTACCATCGTCTCATATCTTTTTTAAAAGTTAAGTCGAAAGGATAAGTCCCGAAGAATCTAAAGTTTTGGAAGGAGAACAAATATTAAAATTTATTAAGAAGGCTCCTGATGATTCTACTTGGTACACAAAGTCAAATTGGAATGGGTGTTTTTGGAGGTTTAAGACGAGATGAGTTGGTAAAATGACCATTGACGACATTGAAGATAGAGGAACAGTCTTGGTTATAAAGGTACCAGAAACTAAAACTTCCTTCAAAAGTTTTACTATCATTGAAGAAGATTTAGGCGCTTTAAATTTAATAAAAAATACCAACATTAAGACCAGCTGGAATAAAGGAGCGAAATTCTTTTCTTACCATAGAAAGGGTCGATGTACAGTACAATCCATTGGAAAAAATACCATAGGAAGCGTCCCAACATTGATGAAAATTTTTAAAACTGGATAATGCAGAAGCTTACACCGGCCACTGTTTGCGTCGCACATCGTCAACTTTACTTGTTGAGGCAGGTGCTTCGTTTGAAACGCTAAAACAACATGGGAAATGGAAAAGCTCTTCAGTAGCTGAAGGATATATAGAAGAAAGTATTTCATCCAAAAACAAAGTAGCCAAAATGATTGCCAATTCAGTTAATTCCGGGGTTAATTCCGTATCGACTATTGAAAATTCTTTAATGGACTGTTCTTCTATACAAAATAGCGTTAGTGCTACCACCGCTGCTACCATCACAAAAAACACCGACCATTCTATAGTGGGATCAGCTACATTTTCCGGGACATTTCAAAATTGTAATTTTTATTTTGGAAATAAAGTTTAATTTTTAGTATTGTTTAAAGAAAAAATTATTTTTTGTATAAACTTGATCTTTATTGTGAGAGAAATAAAATTGGATAAGCAATAAAATTTCCATATTAGCGCATTAGGGCATTATAAGCGGGCATTATCATAATACCCGCTTATAATGCCCTAGGATACAGGTATTATTGCTATTATAACATTCCGTTTCTAAGGTATTATAGATCAATAATAGATAGGTAAAACATAAAGAGCTTTTAGGATCTCAAAACCAATGATGTACCATATCACACTTATTCGAAAAAATCCTTTTAATGTTTTCCTAGCAAAAATCTATGCTATGTCTCTCTCTAACATATGGTTTCTTTTGGAAATTGCCATTAATATGATTTTTTTCAATAAGTGCAATACATTATTGGTTTTGTTACCTTAGAATCTTAAAATCAGTAATAAAAAATCCAGGGCCGTATTTAAAAAAAAAACAAAGTTGATGATGGCAGCTCGAAGACAAAACGTCGGTGTGTAAATCTAATAACACTGTCTTGTATAACAGAAAAAGTAGCAATAGGAACGTAAAATTTATTTTGTTATATCTACAGCGTGTCCCACGCAGTTCTTGCCATATGGGAAAATTTTTTACTGACAGTCGAAACAAAATCATTTTGATGTAGAAAAGTTCTGCTTATTTAAAAACTAAAAATCTCTACGCAAAAAGTTTAAAAATACCAGCAGTATACAGAGTACCGACAAAAACGTAAAATTTATCCAAGACTAAAGTACCCTTATTTTGCAATATTCAAAGAAAAGTTATTAAAGGAATTATTTAGAATTAATTTTTATATCTAATTACAGCCACCTACTAAAAATATATATTTTTGTATTTCAGTAAATCAGAACGGAATAAAAAGTAAAAGCTTTAATATTAAACAAATTAATGTATCACTTATAACAAAAGAAAATTAGTATAATTCAAATTTTAATATAGCCACCTTCTTTTTCCATGCATTTTTCTGTTAACTTGGAGAATTTTGAAACAACTTTTCTCAAAACAACTTGAGGGATTTCTCGAGCACACTGGGTTATTATCCTTTCTAAGCTATCGATATTTTGAAATGGTCGGTGAGAATACACTTTTTCCTTTAAATATCCCCAAAGGAAGTAATCCAGTGGGTTCAGGTCGGGTGGCCTCGCCGGCCAATGAATTTCTGAAAATCTTCCTATCCAACGCCCCTGGAACATTTCCTGAAGAAACTCATTAACAGCTCGAGAACTATGGCATGGCGCACCATCATGCTGATACCACAAAGTATTTCTAATGTCACGTGGAAGGCCATTAATAAGGTCAGACAACTGATTTCCCAAAAAATGAAGGTAAACATCCGACGTTATATTACCCCGGAAGAAAAATGGGCCTATCAGTTGATTATCTAAAATTCCGCACCACACATTTGTCTTAAAAGAAAACTGATCCCGACACTGGATAACAAACCGCGGGTTAGCTGTACTCCACCATCGATAGTTCTGGGAGCTAACAACTCCATTTGACGTAAAACAAGCTTCGTCAGAAAAAATTATTTTTCTATAAAGATACGGGTCGTCTTCATGCATACCTTGATACCAAGCTGAAAAATCAAACCGAAAATCAAAGTCTCCAGGATGCAATGTGTGGACAAAGATGGGTTTATAGGGATGAAAATGATTTGCTTTAAGAACTCTTCCAGCAGTAGATTTACAGACTGAGCGTCTTTCATTTCCAGAAAGTACTTTTTCCATATTTCTCAAGGAAATCTTGGGATTTTCAACAACGGCTTGGATAATTTGCAAGTCAAAATCTTCATCATCTTCGACCTGAACTTGATTTTTTTTATTGAATCTGTTTTCTACACTTCCACTACCTTTAAATTTTGCAATTATGTGTCCAACAGTTTGATGAGATACAGATATTTCAGGATGCCTTTCATTGAAAATCTCAGCGGCTTCTCTAAAGGTTTTGTAGTTGTCACCCACAATTAAAACAATTTCAATCTTCTGTTCCGTGGTTAGTTTTGGAGGCATAATAAATCAAAATGATAAATGGATAAACTGAATTTATAACTGTACTTCTGACTAGAAATAATGTCAGTGTTTATGTCAATTATTATTGGCATAGTTACCTTCAGGTCCGATAATTACCTTTGTTAATTTTTGACAAAATTTTTTAATGTAAAATAAAAAATACGCTTTTTTTCGTAGGTGGGTGTGATTTCGTAATTAGATATAAAAATTAATTCTAAAGAATTCCTTTAAATAACTTTTCTTTGAATATTGCAAAATAAGGGTACTTTAGTCTTGGATAAATTTTACGTTTTTGTCGCTACTCTGTATACTGCTGGTATTTTTAAACTTATTGCGTAGGGATTCTTAGTTTTTAAATAAGCAGAACTTTTCTACATCAAAATGATTTTGTTTCGACTGTCAGTAAAAAATTTTCCCATATGGCAAGAACTCCGTGGGACACGCTGTATTTATATAGAGTCATAAAAAAATAAAAATGAAATCGTGAATATTCGGTTATTGAAATTTTTAAACTTTTAAGGTGGCATTTTGATCAGCATCAAATTGCGCAACTTTGCCTCCATTTAATCGACCTTGTATCTCCTTAAGTTTCTAAAATCCCAATAATTAGAATCAAATTTGAGGCACTCTGTACATTACTCCAGGTATATTTATGTATTTTGCGGGACCAACTCATATAAATAATAGAATTTTAGTTCACTAAGTACTCATTTCCAAACGTTTTTCTTCACACTAATACAGAAAAAGCACAACAAACGCAAGTACTACTTGACGGCACGTCGCGCAAAAAACAAACTAGATTTCGTTCGTTCAATCAGTTTAAAACAAACAGCCAAGTGCGAAATGGGTTTTTTGCATTTTAAAATAATTGACCTCAGGTAAAAGTTCAGTACAATTATTAATGAGTTTACAACCTACCGATGGTGTTGCCCCATTAAAATGAAACGCGCATTGAAATTATTGCTTTGTGTCGCATCGAATGTCTATAATTACCGCATTCCTCTCTAATTATTTTGCCAACTGATGCCATAGTCGATTTTTCTAGGAACCAGTACTCACCACCCATATACTCCAAATTTCGAATTTATTAAAGAAAAATATGTTAAATTGATTAAAATTTAACCTTCCAATTCCCCAGTAATAATTTTTATAAATTAAGTTTAGGCCCTTTTTAAGTCAATAAACAAGTTTGTAGATTTTTATACCTTGTTATGGCTGTAAAATTAATTCCAGAAGTCGTTGATTATTTTGGTATTATCCAATCTCTTTATGTTTTTCTTTCTCCGCGTCACCTCCTAGAGATGGAATATTGTAGCAACTATCGCCAAACTTCGATACGCTCTTAAATCTTTAAGTGTAACAAGATGGTGTGCTCATTATAAAGCTGTTATAGTTATTAAGGTATCAAGGGTATTATAAGAATAATAACGCTTGAGGTCGATGGTGTGTTTCCCGAGGGCCTTTGGCCCGAAAGCGTTATTATCCTTAATACCCGTGGTGCCTTCAACGTTTAATGTCCGACTAAATATTTTTTATATGAGAAAAATTTGAATGAATTTTGAATGTATTACTTTAAACCAAATCAAGTACTAGCATTTACCTGGAAAAATTGTCAAAACGTAATTCTGGTAACCATGGTTATTTGTCAATAAGACAGCACATAAAAAATAATTTTGCGATTGAGGCATAAAAATGTCCGAAGTGGTGGAAAATACCCATCTCCCCCAAGATATTTTAGTGAAAGCTGCTAAAGCTGAGCATGCGCTTGTGCCAGAAAAAACTAGGCGGATTTACGAGAAAGAATATTTCGATTTTGAGGCCTGGCTGACGGAACACTGCGTGGACCGTGTGGACGAAACCGTTTTGATGGCTTATTTTCAAGATTTGTCAGAGTCATATTCTCCAAATTCCCTTTGGACAAAGTTTTTGATGTTACGTAAAAAATTAATAGTTCATAAGAAGATAAGAAGTAATGAAAAGTTGATTTCTCTGCAACAGTTTCTAAAGCAACTTGGGAGAAATTATCAGCCTAAAAAGCCGAAGGTTCTGACTCGTAAAACAAGAAACAAGAAAAATATTTGGCAGATAAAGTTGCATTAGTGATAGGTGTATTCGGAGCTTGTAGAAGAGACGAGCTTGTGAAAATGAAGTTTTCCAATGTGCGTGATATGGATCAGCATATATTTATTGACATTCCACAAAGTAAAAATGGGCAAGCAAGAAGCTTTTTGGTTTTTGATGACAGTGAAATGTGCGCAACAAAGTTAATTCGGGACTATGTGTCTTTGCGACCTAAAAGTGCACCTATTGATAGGTTTTTTTTGTGCTATCGTGATTAACAATGTACTGTGCAGCCTATAGGTAAAAATACATTTGGAAATATACCCTTTAAGATTGCTACATATTTGGGTTTACCTGATGCTAAGGCGTACCCAGGTCATTGTTTAAGACGTACAGCGGCAACAATTCATTCTGATGCGGGAGGTAGTTCCGAGAGCTTAATGAGGTTAGCGGTGAGGTGAAAGCTCCAAATTGGCTAATGCTTTCCTTGTAGTTGGGAAAAGTATTACTTCAAGTAACACAGCAATTGCGGTGGGGTATGGAAATGTGGAATTTTCCGGTCAGTTTGAAAATTGTACGTTTTACTTTAAAAAATAATTTTTATTATGATAAGGATATTGTGTAAGTATGTTTGTATTTTCGTAATAAATGCTTCAATGAAGATAATTTATTGTTTATTTATTGGTAAATTTGTAGGCCCTAGGGCGGTTTTTATCAAATGGCAATCGCCTGGTTTGGATATACAAAAGGATACCATTTATTGGATTCTTTAAAACAATTTTTACAGGACATCAGAAAGAAATCTGAATCAGAAACCGATAAATTGGAAGCAAATGCTAAAGAAATAGGCAAACATATTGAAAAAGAATTTTCTGAATCTAGTAAGCGCAAAAGAAAAATATTGCTGGCTAATAAGGAAACTGAGATGCCTATGTTTATTGGAAAAGTAAAATTTAGAATTGAGAATACCAACAAGCTGTTGGATGTTCTGATAAACGACTTACATCGCCGAAATTTTGTCTATCAAGATTTAATAGTTAAATTTAAATGTTTACTTAATATAGGGAATATCTCAAAAGACGATATTGATGCAGAGAGTTTTAAAAAACTCGTAGAATATTACAACGAAGATCTTGAAGAAGAACTCATTAGCGAAGCCTTGCAGTTCAAACAATATTTGAAAATATCTAACCCTGAAACAAACACGAGTTGCTCAACAATGTTAAACACCATCTATAGTAAGGAAATGATAGATGAATTTCCCAATTTATACACCGCCCTAGAGATATTTTAACGCTACCCGTAACTAGTTGCAAAGCGGAGGTTTCCTTTTCCAAATTAACAATAATAAAAAATAAACATTGAACTGTTAAGACAGAAAGAAAATTGCAATTTTTGGGAATACTTTCAATTGAAAGTGATTTTACTGGTAATTTAAATTTTGATGATGCGATAAGGGAATCTGCTGATATTAAAATTGGAAAAAAATATTTTGTTTTTGTGATTTTTGTTTGTTTCCTATATGTTCATATTTTATATCCTTACACCTATTTTTTACTGTTATACCTTTAGTACCTTATATTTTTGTAGTTTTGAAAACTCTTACTTTAATATTATCAAAACTGGTTATTTTTGTTTTTGTATTTTTAAGTTTTTATTTGTTTTTTTTTTGTCTAAAATTTTTGTATTTTATTTTCTTTGTTTAGTAGGCTCCTCTTTATTTATGTGATTTGTATCTTATTATGTAGAATGTACCTGAAGTTACTTTTAAGTTATTTGATTACAAGTTAAATTGGTTTTGGTTTTAATCTCAGATATATTTTTTCCATTTACTTAATATTTTTTATTTTATTTTAATTTATCAATAAATCCTAAATTCTAAAAATATCTACATTTTTCTTGAAATATGAGGCATTTCAAATATTGACATCAGAAAATTGTCGAGTAAAAAAAATCAACTGACCTATGTATTATTTATATTGGGTAGGATTTTTTAAATTTAATCATTCTATTAGGTCCTTAAAGCTCATTTAAATGCTTTCACTGTCCTTAATGTAGGAAAATGTGTGATCTCTTCTTTTGATATTGCTTTTTTGTCCTATGTAGACAGGAAATTAAAAACATTGACTTTTAAATGAAGATCCTTACATAACCGAGTTTGGCGTTTACACACATAAAGAGATTTTTTAGTTTCTGAGTGATCTGGAACGTCTATTTAAACTGTGCTATATTACCATAATAATGTATTTTCGAGGTTTCTACATGCATTTAAATATTTTATTATAATATAAAATAAATATATTATTATATTTTATTATTACTATTATACAGGGTGTTTCTTTAATATTGCGAAATATTTTACAGAATTCTTAACTTTTGAACTATAGGACGGCAAAGTTTAAAAAAAATAATATATTTTTTTATTTTGTAAATATGGATAAAAATGGATGAATAAAATTCCAGAGAGATATTTATATTTTCCATGGTTTTCTTACAACAATATTTGTAATCATCTGCTCCCCTAGAAAAGGGTCGAAATCTGTAACCTTTAATATTTTTTTCACTGTATCTTTTTCTGGGATCGAAATTTTGATATTTAGAAACTTTTTGGTCCTGTGAAATTTGTTCGTAAGTTGTGCCATTCTCGAGAAAAAAAAATTAAATACATATCTGCAATACAAAATCAGCAATACAAATGAGCAATATAAAATACGATAAAAAAACCATTAAGGGTGGTAGACTACAACCCTTGCCCAGAGTGGCAGGTAATTACAAATATTGTTTTAAGTGAGCCTTGAAAGCATCTATCTCAAATGTCATCCGTCCATGTTTTTAAACTTTTTTCGCTCTGTAGTTCAAAAGTTAGGAAGTTTAAAATTTTGTTAATAACTTCTACGTAGAGATAATTTATCAAAATTCAAAAGCCCTTAGTTCTAGTCGGCCATGGTTAGTTCTGGTTAGTTAAAGCGGCTTTTTATTTTCCCCGTGACGTGATAAATCACTAAAAGTAGGAACAGTTAACTTTTCCGTTTTTTCCGCAAATCTACCATGGCTTAATTAAATTAAATTTATGCTAAGAAATTTTGCAGACTACAAACTCTAGTTGTTGGTGTATTTTTTCGACGTCCTTTACGTGGATCATTTTCAAGACTTGTACGACCACGCTTTAATTCAGCAACCTATCTTTTTACTGTATTAATTAAAGGTAAATGGTTCTTATACACTTTTAGCAATCGTTCATAATTTTTTTGTTGAGGCTACACCTTACAAAAATTAAAATTTTATCTCTGCACGATAATAAATTTTCTTCGTTTTAAAAAATACTATGGCACGTCAACTTTGAATAGCTGTAAATATACACATACATTGACAGATTTACATAAAATTTCACACGTGTTTATAGGAAAGTACTACCATTTTTAGAAAAATAAAACGACAAACCTAATAGAGCCATCTCCCATCAAAAACTTTATCACAAAAGTAGATATTTAATTGGTGTAAGTAGTTTAGAATTATGAGTTTTTTAAAACTGTTTCTGCTGTTTCAAACAAAAATACGCGGCGCCACTGGTTTTATGATAATATTTATACGACTAGGGTAAAATATGGCGTTCATTCATTATGTATATAACTTAGGAATAAAAACAACCATTTGTGTGACCCAGTTTGATTAAATGATATAAATTATAATAAACATGCTAAAATAACTTCCATTAAAAAAATAAATTTATGATTATTATCCATAACTATAGTTACAAAAAATATCTAGTACAGAGTGGCTCAACAATAAAAATTTTATTTCAATAACACTAACTTTTATTCACATTGATAATGTTTCATCAATACACGCTGCGAATTTTGAGTAAAGGGCTTTCAACCCTCACAAATTGTTTCCGCATGTCTAAATTTCTAAATTCCAAAAGAAAAAAAAATTAGACCTGTTTAGGGCACACTCCGTATACAGGGTGTTCGGCACATGAGTAGACATATGTAAATCTGAGATAGGTGGGATCGTCTGCTATGCGGTTCACCCAGATATTTTGACCTGGGCCCTAGTAATTTTTTTTAGAATTTTTTTCCAAAATTTTCAATTATCGACTTTCAAACTGAAATAATTTTTTGACAAATCATAAAACTGACATTTTTATTTTATTCTAGACTAATTAATACTAAAATCATACAAATTAAATAAGGGGGCCCACAACTACAAAAAAAAAAACGGGTCAAAACAAAAAATAAAAAAAAGGAAGTTCGAAAGTTTTCTCCTTTTTGAAAAATTTGGAAGGGGGGTTTTTTGGGGCGAACTGAAAAAAATTTTTTGGAAATTTTGTTTTGGGGAAGAAAAAAATTGAAAACAAATTTTCCTTATTTACACCCCCCTTTTTTTTTTTCACAGAATTCGATTTTTTCCAAAATTTGGGCCCCCAAAAAATTTCAAAACACTTTTTTAAAAATTTTTTTTATATTTTTTTTAACCTTTTTTCCATTTAATTAAACCCCACTTTCACACGCCGGAACGTGGCCGCAACCATGTATACACTAGGGAACATGGCCGCCCCCTTGAAAAGTGAAGTTCGCAATTTAATGGAAAAGGTGAAAATAAATAAAAATACAAGGTTTTAAAAGGTGTTTATAAAATATTGTGTGCCACTTTAGTGTAAAAGTCAAGAATTGTGTACAAAAAAAGGGGGATTATAGTAAAAAAAAATTATTTTGTTTTTAACTTTGATGATAATATCTCGAAAAACGAAACGTTGCCGAAAAATATTTTTTCAGATTTGTAATCGGCGCCCCAAAAAACCCCCGTATACCAAATTTGGTCAAAATCGGAGTGGATGCAACTTTGGAGACAATTACCAAATAATTTTAAAGCCAACTTTGCATTGCATTAAAAAAGAAAACTAGAAATGATCGGGTCAAAAACATCTTCAATTCATGCCTTTAAACGATATGCAATAAACGCAAATTGCCTAAACAGCAAGAGTTATTTGTCAATTTATATCCGGTAGATTTCACACATTTTTCCGGATACCTTGTAGAATAAACTAAAACTCTTTTAGTATTTTAGCAAAGAAAACTTCCTTAAAAACCGAGCAGTTCACGCCAATCCTCTCCTCACACGAAAATTTTCTTGTACATATCGTCTACATCTACATGCATCTGTTGCGTCACTGCGGCAATCTACCCTAACCTATCCTCACTTACGTTGATGAGAAGAGTATAAAACATCATAACACAAATCACAACAAATATCTCACACTCTTACCGCAATGTTTTCACTAAGTTTTCGGTAATTTTCGCGGGTTTCTGGTTTTTTTTTTTTCAGACGGGGCGGAATAACATATTAGCTAAAATAGGCATCCCGACTACCGTAATGGAAAATATTTCTCCACTTCCTTGCATGGACAGCGTTGCCAAATGGTCTTTTCGACCTTTTGATTTTACATTATGCATTTATTATATTATTATTATTTATTATATTTTCTATGACTCTACATATTTGTCTACTTTCGTGTACGTATTTGGTAATTTTACCATATTTTTTGCCATAAAAAAATAGATGAATTGATGGATCATAATATATATTGTTTTTACGGCGAATTTATAGTGATGATAGCGAAAATATCAAAAAATTAATACTTCAATTAAAAAATCACTTTTGAAATTTTAAAAAATCGTTATTTTTGCGAATAATCTTAAATCCCTTTATTCTCATTGTCTGGGACCGAGGGTTTCCTACTAGCCTGCCAAGATGGGGTGATAAACACATTGGTATACCAAAGCCAGTTTTTTTTAACTTTCCTGATACTGCTTGTCGAGCTTGTCGACAGCCGAAACACTAATGCACTTTTTCTGTCCATTTGCCTGTAACGGTTACACCCCCCGACATAACGATCGCTTCGGGCTTTTTTCACCTCAGACATTATTCCCCGGGATCGACAAACCCCGAATTTGGGGGTTTTTCCCCAAAATTTTTTTTATTACTTTTTGCGCCCCCTAAAATAAAGGCCAAAAATATTTTTCCCAAAAAAATTTTTTGGCCCCCGCCCCAAAAAATCAATTAAAAGGCGGGGGGCCTACGGTCACGGCCCTTAAAAATCTATGGGGAAATCTTGTTTTTTGTATTTTGTTATTTTTTGAATTTCGTTTCAAAAAAATTTAAAAAATTTTTGGAAAAAATTTAAAAGTTGGGTTTTTTTTAAAATTTTTTTTTTATGTTTATTTTCAAAAAAAATATATCAAAAACATCAAAAAAAATCAAAAGAAATTTTATCCAAAAACTTAAATCCAATATTTTTGCCTATCTAGTCGCAAGCCCGATTTTTAAAAATTTTAAAATTGTTTTTTTGTTGAAAAACTAACTTTTTTAAATTTTTTTTTTTTCAAATTGTTCGTTTTTTATAGATTTTTCAAAAAATATACATCAAAAACATTAAAAAAAGATCAAATAGAAATTTTATTCAAAAACATGAAATCCAATATTTTCGCCGCTATCTAGTCGCAAGACCGATTTTTTGAAATTTTAAAGTTGATTTTTCAGTTGAAAAACTAACTTTTTTAATCAATTTTTTTTAAATTGATCGTTTTTTATGTATTTTTCAAAAAATATATATCAAAACATAAAAAAAATAGAAATTTTATCCAAAAACATGAAAACCAATATTTTTTTCAACTTTTAAAGGCAAAAATGCTATCCAAATCTTTATTTTTTCATTTTACGACATTTTTTAACCGAAAAAACAAGCAGAATCAAAACAAAAAATAAAAAATGTTCATTTTTCACCTAGATATGGCCAAAAAAAGGGTTGACCACACTACTATTTATTTACAGCAATGCGGATGTTTCTTGTTATTAATGTATCCTTTTCATCCCCGTCCGTTAAAGCGATTTTGCTCAATAACAGTAGAAAACCCTATATTTTCTTAGTTAAAAGGGATACAAAAAAATGTTTAATACAAATTTTTCAGCAAAAAAAACAAACAATATTTTTAAACTAAATATTTTAAATTTAAAATAAAACATTTGATTGAAATGGCAAATAGGCAACGCCGCAACTACCTAACCGGCATCGGCACTGTCCCACAAAGACAGATCAATCGAGTCAAGGGCGGACGAAGTTCAAGGCTTGCACATATCATTCTTTTAAAAACTATAATTTATTGGTCTGTTTGTTATTCAAAAATAGTGTACACTATTTAACACTTTTTTTTAAAAGCGGTCTTATCGAATGGGTATGTTAGGACTAGGTGTGTAAAAAAGTTTATTTCTGAATAAGAAACAGACTTAATTTTTGCACTTTTCAGTTTAGTCCAAAAGTCTGATACACTCGCGAGGGCCGATTGAGAAAATTCCTCTTTTTCATATTTAACCCAACAAAACTTATAATCTACTCAAGAAGTGCATTTCCTGCGAAAAATAGAAGACTTCAAAAAATATGAGCAATAGCTCATTCGACGCGAAATGCAAATCTGAGAAAGGCGTTTTGTGGATTTTTTCTGCCAATAAAAATTGCAATTGTTATTAGCAAAAAACGAAATTAAAAAGGCCGTTTCGTATTTTGATGATAACTCAAAAACCATAAGAGATAGCGAAAATTGCAAAAAAGATGCTTGAAGAGAAGAAAATTTCCGATAAAAAAGTCTTAACTCCTGGAGTTCTATCTCCATTATTTATAATTTTAATTTAACGCTGAAAATGGGCTTCCGCGCGACCTTTTTGTTGGCGCTCAGGTCAAAACCAGATACAAGGGGCACTTTTAAAATCTTTTTTTATAGAAAAAATTTAATAAATTGCAGGATTTTTAAAATTTTATGTTGATGAAAAATAAATGATGATCGAAAATTAACAAAAATATCAACTTCGTTATTTTAAATGGAACATTATATATGTTAAAATTCAAATTCTCCCCTTTTTCAAATATTAATTTTTCTATGTTGATGGTTGCAAAGTTATTTGGATTAAAATTGTTTATAAGAATTTCCGGAAACCCCAAAGTTTAAATTGTTTGGGGAAAAGGGGTCTTTTTAAAACCAAAAAAAAAAAAAGGAAATTTTGGGCCAATTTCAAATTTTTTTCCCGGGATTAAAAAATTTTTTTAAAAAAAGGGTAGGAAAAAAAAAGCCTTTTTATGGCCACTTTTTTTTAAACTTAAAAAAGGGTTTAGAATTTTCCGACCTTTGATTTTGTTAAACCCCAAAAAACTTTATTTTTTAAAACGACCGGGTTTTTTTTTAATTTTTTTTAGCCCTTTTTTCCCAATTTTAAAAAAAGTATAACACTTAATATTTATTAACATATTCCTTGTCTTACTTATTGTCCCTTTTTCAAAATATGTTTTTAAAGAAAAAATTTAAATTATACCCCCATTGTAATTGAGATTTCCTTCAAAAAACAAAAACAATTGGTGCCATTTAAAAAATTAAGTTGATGATGGTTTAACAAAAAAACGTCTAAGGAAAATCCTCAACCAAAGCAAAAAAAGGGCATGTGAAAGTGTATTTTATTTTTCCATATCTCATTAAATAACGTCAAAAAAAAAAACAAATCTATTTTAATACTTTTTAATTTATTAAATTTATGCCT
>JAHBCN010018817.1:0-16640 GCA_019359885.1 Listronotus oregonensis
AAGAATTGTTTATAAAAGACGACGAAAAAAGTGGTAATTATCAAATCGATTTACAGCTTTTGCGATATACCGTTTTCAATATTAGTTTTTAATTTTAATAACGGTACGTGATTTGCTAGCAATAAAGCAATAAGCACGTGCAAAGTATGAACTTTCAGTTTATTAAACTTGAGCACATTTTAATTGCCGGGCATTAATATTTTTTAAGGTTTATTTTATTAAATTAAAGCTTATACACTAAGGTACAGCTTTTCTACTAGCCACCATTATGTTTACTAAGGTAAAACTAAATACAAACCTAAAAAAAAAAAAAGTTAAACAGTGAACAGTAAATAACTTTTTGGAAGAAAAATTCTATCCACGTAATTTTTTGGGGTAAGCAAAAGATATGAGACACTAAATATTAAGGTATAAAAAAATAAATAATATAAAAACGCAATATTTACCATATATTTTAGTACATTGTTTTATATAAAATTGGTGTAAAGCATAATGACCTTAACAAAAAAAAGTATTTTGAGGGCACCATGAGTTAGTTTTAAAGAAGAATATTACATATGTTTGTAACTTGGCATACATAGGTTAAAAACTGCTTATTTAACATTTCTTTGTCTTAATATAAAGAGTCTTTAATAAAATAGCTATATGTGTATTAAAAGTGCAAAGTAATACAATGCCGCTCTGAGTGAGAAGATAGACTATCTTGCGAAAGCAGCAATTTTACTTTGCACTCAAATTACACACAAGATTTTTTTACACTCGCAGATTAAAAAAAATGGTAAAAATTAACGATAATTGATAATCCCAAATTTGACATTCCAGGTTTTAGAACGTGCAAGCATCATTTTGCGCTACACATGTGTGTAATCGTTAAATTGTTTTTTCTGTAGTATTTACTGCAAAAATTACTTTAGTACCTACTTAATTACTTATTTACATATTGATGTGTTATGTAAAAATTTAAATCTATGTGCAACAATATCTAGTAATTTTCTCGAAAGTTGCCTCCTCTCCGATTTTGACCAAATTTGATATACGGGGGTTTTTTTGGGGCGCTAATTACGACTTTGCAAAAATATTTTTTCGGCAACGTTTCGTTTTCGAGATATTCATCATCAAAGTTGAAAATCAAACCAACCTTATTTTTTACACTATTCCTCCTTCTTTTTGTACATTTGTATTCTTGATTTTTACACTAAAGTGGCACACGATATTTTACCCCTATTATAACCTTGTATTTTTATTTATTTTACACCTTTTTTCATTAAATTGTGAATTTTCAAGTTCAAATGCAGCAGCCATATTTGCTAGTGTATACATGGTTGCGGCTACGTTGCGGCGTGTGAAAGTGGAGGTTTGTAATTAAATTAAATAAAGGTGTAAAATAAATACAAAAACAAGTTTTTAAAAGGTGTTTGTAAAGTATTGTGTAACAGTTTACCAGTATCTAAATTTTTTTGAAATTCTTTTAATATTTCTTTCTTCTTTAATGGTGAAAAACCAGGCGAATTATTACACGGTATTAAATATCTGTGTTTGATTTGACGATTTTATTTATTCTTTTCTTTTTAAATACTGTTATATTTGGTCGACATTTGTAGTAGATTCTTTTAAATGTTGAGGAACAAACCATTTATCGACAGATGTTGGTCGCAGGTCTTAATTAGCGCAGTTAAGTATATTAAACTGGAATGGCGTATTTGGACATGCACAATTCCTTACAGTTGCATAAGTTATACTTTTCAAAAATTTTTATTATCAGATAATTATTACAATTTATTTACTAAACACCAATCAATAGCTGTTGCAAAAACGTTTTGACACGTGAAATAGTCATTTGTTTATTTTTCTTGGCATCAGCGGCAAGCATGGCCTCCTATCATTTCCCAACATAATACTCGCCTGTGCTATGCGAAAAGGCATGTTATCATCAGATGGTTTTGTGCTGAAATGTAACGTGATGTCACACTAGATTACCGCTGTTTTTCGGATGGGTACGCTTAACCGCTTATTTTAGAAACTCTTTATAATCTTTGTCACTAAGTTTCATCGTCTACCGATATTTGAAACGTTTGATAATTATGCGTCAGAAGCAGGTTCTACATTTTAAATAAAATAACTATTTAAAAATCTGATTTTTTACATACTTATTTAATAAAATATCACATAACACAACGTAAAACAGAAAATCCTAACCTTAAATTTTCACAGCTGACAAAAATCAATAACACAGCCTCACAAAAAAATGAGTGTTCGGACTTGTGGGTCGGACATATGTATTCCCATGTATCCACGACACGGAATCCGATGCCGAGCTCAGAAATGACCCTTCACGCCTGGAATTGGCCCCAGGGGCCAAAAATGGCCTCTCTAGGGCCTGAAAGATGGATTTCGGTATGAGGCGAGGTCAAAGGTGCATTCTCAAGCCAAGCTAAATTTGGGGTCAAAAACTTTATAGCCAGCTGAAATTCCTAATTTGGGACAAGAAAGATAACTCCCTAGGGGGCGAAAAATCGTGTTTTGGACGCCGCAATCGCAAGAGTGGTATTTTTATGTACTTTTTAATTCTGGAACTCAGACTGTGCTTGAAAAGTTTATGGCCAACTGAAATTCCCCGTTTCGGACCGGAAAAGTGACCACCTAGGGGCCAGAAAATCGTGTTTCGGACGCCGCAATCGCAATAGTAATATTTTTATGTACTTTTGACTGCTGGAACTCAGACTGTGCTCAAAAAGTTTATGGTCAACTGGAATTTCCCGTTTGGGACCGGGAAAATGACCCCTTCAGGGCCGGAAAATCGTGTTTGGGACGCCGCAATCGCAACAGTGGTATTTTTATAAAAACAACTTTAATCTACCTGCCTGTGTCTTATTAGAAATCCTCATATACTTCACTGCATGTATATACTTCCGTATGAGGAGATACTGTCGGGGACTTTGTACTGTATCGTTTACACTTTATACTTTATAGCGTTCTGAAGTTCCGTACTGATAATTGAGTGTAAAGAAATATAGGGAGAAAGTATAGAGGCATTGAAATCGATGGATCGGGCATTCAGAATATTTTAAATACCTGGGAAAACCATCACTTAGTAGTAATTCTGGAATTAAGGCGTAAACCGAGCGTGATGGACCCTTCTTGATCATAAACCTACTTGCAGAGTAGAAAAACATATTGAAATCACTCAATTTTCCAACCCCGTCAGGGGCATTTTATTATGGAAATACCAGTTGGTCATAAAATTTTCAAGCAATGTATGAGTTCTAGAATTTAAAAGTGCATAAAAATACCACTGCTGCGATTGCAGCGTCCGAAATATGATTTTCCGGTCCCTAAGGGATCATTTTTCCGGTCCCAAACGAAGAATTCCAGTTGGCCATAAAATTTTCGAGCACAGTCTGAGTTCCAGAATTTAAAAGTACATAAAAATATTACTGTTGCGATTGCGGCGTCAGAAACTCGATTTTCCGCCCCTAATGGGTCACTTTTCCCGTCACAAACGGAAAATTCCGGTTGGCCATGATCTTTTTGACCACAAAGCCGACTTTGGCTTGAGAATGCACCTTCGACCTCGCCTTATCCCGGAATCCACCTTTCAGGCCCTATAGGGGCCATTTTTGGCCCCTGGGGTGAATTTCAGACGTCGAAGGCCATTTTTGAGCTTGGAAACAGATTCAGCGTCGAAAAATACATGGGAATACATATGTCAGACCCACAAGTCCGAAAACACATTTTTTTTATGGGGCTGTGTAATATCCATCGTGGTTCAAAGCCGATGGCTTCGATGAGCAAGTAATTTAAACAGCTGACTCGTCCGCTGAATAAAACAACGACACATCTTTCTTTAGCGCTTTTTCATGGATGAATTTAAAAACGTCTAGATGGAACAGCGATTAGTGCGCACGGTTCATTGATGAATTAAAGAACACCCTAAAAAGCTATACATATAATAAGTTTGAATTGGAAAAAAATAAATTTCTACCACTTTTAGTAGTACAAAATTGTTAAAAAATAAAAGAAGAATAACCACGAACCAATTTTTAAAGTGTTTTTTGCAACTAAAGCTGGTAGTTTTGTATTTTATTTAAAGCGATAATTTGGGCATCAATGTAATTTATAGATAATGCGAATTTTTTACTAATTATACATTTCTACTATCTGAAGTATAATGAAAAGTTTAGAAAATAAGAAGTTAGAATCATAATAACTATTTTTTATTTTTTTTTATAACCAAGGTTTGTAATTTGTTTATTTATCGCTCGATTAACCGTAATATACATAGTTATATGACGTGAAATCTAAAATTCAATTACTTATAAAAGGATATTTTTATTTTCGATGACGATCTTAAAATCACACGTTATTCATAAAATTGTTGACATCTGTCAAATACCGTTCAACGCCTACTTTGGTGTCAAATGTCGCAGAAACATTTGATGTTTCCCTATTATGGTTTTCATGATAACTCAGCAAAAGTTTTGGTTACTTTTTTAATTTAACTTTATTAAGTATACATTGTGAAACCTATTACCCATACCTATATAACTGTTTAAATATGTTTATTTAAAAAATTAAATTAAATTAAGTAACCCTAATAATTAAAAAAAAATAACAAAAGAGGCGTTTTATTTCCAGTTTTTAATATAATACAAACAGCTAATGGAATGGCATTTTTTAGACAAACAATAAGCATTTAAAACTTTAATTTTAATATCGGTAAGTGCTTTTATACCAAAACAGAAAAGTAGAACTTCTAATTAAAACATAAATTGTTGGTTTTTAATCAAGAACTGTCATATGCATCTGCATGTTTAACTTTAACTAAATAAAATTTTAAGTTAGGGAATAGGCGTAGCAAATATTATAGAGCCTGGATAATTAAAATATAAATATAATATACACACGTTAGGGTAGTTGTATCACGAGAGGCATTTTTTTAGGATTTTTTCGAAATTTATACCGATTATTATTTAAATAATTTTGCATCGATTGGTACAGAATGTTTATGAACAATACAATTTCGGAGATATTTAATTGCAAAGATAGTATTTTTAAGGCTCTTATACATTGTACCATAAGGAATGACGAAAATTTTACTTACAGATATAATTTTAACTTAAAATCTTTTCTAACGATGTTTGATTGATGATGAAAACTAAACTAATAATAAACAGCAACTAAGGATTTTTTAATTAGTACATGTTACAATACAGTTTTTGTAATATTAATTAGTAAATAATGATAAATTAATATCATTAATATCGTGGAAGAAATTCACTTAAAACAAACTGGCAACAACGCATGTAACCCGCGAATAAAGTATACAGCGCGCTTGCGTCAGAATTTACTAATTGTTTTTGTAAAACATAGTTACCAGATTTTACAACGTACGGGATTGGCTGGAAATAGTACAGTCAGAGCAAAAATTTGTAGGCTTATGAGTACCGACGCAGTGGGATGGACTCATAAAACATGCAGGAAAAATTAGATCGAATGCAAATTATTCAAACTCATTCAAGGAATACGGATAATCCTTTTCAGAATTTTTGGATACGTTTTCGGACCCCTGGTAAATCGTTGAATAGAAAAATTTTTAGTCTTACGTAAAAATCCTGAAAAAATACACCCATATTCCTGAACGACACTGAATTCTTTTTGTGCAAAAAATCTGGTTCTGTCAAAGCGACCATTTTCGACATAACGGATATTTATTAATAAAATAATTGACCAATATTTTACCGAAAAAATGTGTCAGCTTTGGAAAACAAAATATAGATTAGAAAGTCTTTGGGATCCTTACCTTATTCTATGCTAAAAAACTAAGTCCACCGAAATCTAGAAAAAAGTTATACATTTTTCTGCATAAGTCCCAAATTTTTTATCTTTGATCATTTTTGCAGAGATACAAAAATATGTTTAAAAAATTCTTAAAAAAAGGGGTATTCTTTAAATGATTCTGAACAATTTTTATTAAATCGAATTTTTCCTGCATGTACCTTTTTCGTAAATAAATTCGGAAGATTATGGCCGTTTGTGGGAATGACAAACATGTTGCACCTCATTTTAGGGCAGTTTTTTAGGGCCTATCAAAAGAAAGATATTTAGAAAAAAAATTCATCTTGGTCATTTTTGCGAGTAGATAAGCTATACCAGTACGGCAATAAATTTCGCCATTTTCCCATGTATTTCTTATGGGAGAATTTTCAGGTCCGATTTGCATTTACTTCCGGTCTCTTAACGTTAAATAATAACGTTAAAATACGTCGCCTGTCATACGTCGCCTGTCATACGTCGCCTGTCATACGTCGCCAGTCATCACGTCATCAGTAATCCACAGGATCACATCATCGGGAATCTGATCATCGATTGGGTGTGGTGCATCGAATTTTGTAATTAATTAAATAAAAACCTAGCAGGATTCGAACCGCCGTCCTAGTGCTCGAAAACCCAGAGCTCAACCACTGAGCCACCGGGGAGTATTAATTATTAAGTTGAAATAAATGTTTAGTGGAAGAGAATTTGGAATTAAATAAATTAAAAAAGTCGTCAGCTAGCAGGATTTAAACCGTCGTCCTAGTGCTTCAAAGTCTAGAGCTCTACCACTGAGCTATAGGGGAATATTAAATATTAAGGAGAAATGAATGTATAGGATCCTGAGTATTACGCTAGCACACGTGAGTATCATAGTAAAGGAAAAATAGTAGTAATAAGGTCGTTTAACTGTCATTAATAATATTGGTAAACCATGTATGGTTGTAAAACACCTGAGGAACTAATAAAAAATAAAAAAAAGTCAGCACCCAGCAGGATTCGAACCCACGTCTTAGTGTATAAGTCCTAGATGGTATGTTCATGGGCAGCCCAATCCGGCTAAGGCGTTTATCTTAATATCTCTGACGTAATTAAATATTTAGGAATCTTGGGCGAGGCTTATTTTAGAGTACTGCGCATGCGCTAAAAAAATGGCGCCTGTCACCTGTCAAATGTTGTGTGTCAACTGTCATATGTCGCGACCCACGTGACTTAGGAAATTTAGCTTACGTGTATGAGATGTATCTTAGGGTCTTAAGCATGCGCTGTCAACTGTCATATTTCGCGAACCACGTGCCTTAGAAAAGTTAGGTTACGTGTATGAGATATATTTTAGAGTATTACGCATGCGCTAAAAAATGGCGGTGATCAAATGTCAAATGTCAAACGTCAAATGTCAAACCTAACATGTGGGGGCCCCCTACGCTTAAGCCCCAGGCCTGAGGCTTAGGCGCGGGGCACTACACCATCTATGTAATTAGGAATCTTAACCTAACTATATTAATGTCACCTGTCATATCTCGCAAACCACGTGACTTAGAAAATGGCCGTTACGCGTAGGATACTTGTGCTAAGACCTAATATTGATTTGCGCAAACTCGGAAATTTTAAGTTATGCCGTTCGGAAGTTATCGGTTAACACCTGAACACCGATGATGCGGATGATGGGTAAAATCGAAACATTGTTTAGGATACATAGCGGAAGGTATTGATTTATCGCGAAAATTGTAAGTTATACCGTTCGGAAGTTATCGGCTAAACCCGGAACCCCGATGATGGCAATGGCGGTTAAAACTGAAACGTTGTTTAATACATCATCTTGAGCTAAGGATTATATATTGTATGTAAACATCTTTAACCATAAAGGCACTACAGCTGTTTAAAATAAGTTGAGAGACTTCAATTAGCGATTAGTACGGTGATCCTATAGTAAATTAATCATTGTGGTCTTGGTGCCTAAAGGAATAAAACTTAACTAAAGAATAGCTGTTAACGTCAATAATGTCAAGGTCAAACTTGTCAAACCTAACATGTGAGGCCCTGCGCTTAGGCCTGGTGCTTAAGAGCAGAGCGCAGAACCTTATAATCTCATATAATTCATAATTTTTAAATATTAAATAATAAAACAGGCTAGACTGATAGGAACAGGTTGTACCGGTTGTTTAGAAGCGGTTTGGCAGTTGATTGGTAGTGTCATCTGTCAAAAGTCACCTGTCATCTGTCATCTGTCAAATGTCACCTGTCATCTGTCACCTGTCAAATGTCAAACGTCATAAAACGGAACAGGTCGTACAGACCGTTCATTGGCATCACTACGTATAACTTCTTTTATTTATCATACGATTGAAATAATTCGTTTTTAAATAAATTCTAATTTTTCTCCACCCTCTATCAAATTATAGACTTTCGGTCAAAATAGCTAAGCCTTAATTAAAAACATTTATACAATTTAACAACTTAACGTATACAGCGTTTTAACTAAGATTAAAGTACAAACTATAGCTTTAAATATTCTTTTAAGTAAATCATTAGTAGTTTAATTTAAGGAAGTATACGTTTAAATAGTTAGACAAATCATTAGTATTAGAATTTTAACGGTAAACATGTAATACAGGAGTTACGGAATAGATGTATCACTAATTGTTTGAAACAATCATTTAGTAAGTTTATTACATTATTACGACTTAGCCATCAGCATTTATAGGTATAAGGTCAGAAGGGCTTTGTTTAACTGTATATTTTGGAAAATAAATAAACAAGATGCAATCATACAAAATTTTTATCTCTCTATCATAAATGCGCTTTCAACTCACAGAATATTATGAGTATTAATTTTCATAAAATAAATGCAATGGAAAATTAGAAGTTTATTCGCTTATTTCCAAATAACGGCACTGTATTTCCAAATAACGGCGCTGTATTTTCAAAAAACGGCACCGTTTTTCCAATAACGGCACTGTATTTTCAAATAACGGCACTGTATTTCCAAATAACGGCACTGTATTTCCAAATAACAGCACTGGTTTTTAAATAACAGCCCTGTATTTTAAATAACAGCACTGTATTTCCAAATAACAGCCCTGTATTTTAAATAACAGCACTGTATTTCCAAATAACAGGCCTGTATTTTAAATAACAGCCCTGTATTTTCAAATAACAGCCCTGTTTTTCCAAATAACAGCCCTGTATTTTAAATAACAGCACTGTATTTCCAAATAACAGCATACGCCAACCGTGCAAAGTAGTACCATTTACATAATATTGCACAATATTACGCAAATGTTTCGTATGGCGTCATCGAGGCTTCCGGCAACTGTCTTGTGATGGGTTAGTTGAAGTGGATTATAATTTATTCATATCAGATACGCTTTAGATATGTAAATGAGGCTTATCAATGTCCGGTGACCTTGAGGTGGGTAACCTTTTATCTCGGCGGACAGCGGACATCTGCTCTATGACGTCATCGTGGTTTGTCTCTTTCTCTCTCTTTAAGGTGTTATCTTGTCTTCCTTTCTCCTTTTCTCTCCAGACGAGTCTGGGTCGCTAGCGACGCGAGAAAGGAGAAAGGAAGACATAGATAACACCTTAAAAGAAGAAGAACAAACCACGATGATCATAGAGCAGATGTCCGCTGTCGTTCCGCCGAATAAAGGTTAGCCCTCGTCACCGGCATTTAGCCTCATTTACTATCTAAAGCGTATCTGATATGAATAAATTATAATCCACTTCAACTAACCAATCACAATATTATGTAAATGGTACTACTTAGCCACGGTTGGCTTATGCTGTTATTTGGAAATACAGTGCTGTTATTTAAAATACAGAGCTTATTTGAAAAACAGGGCTGTTATTGAAAATACAGGGCTGTTATTTGAAAATACAGGGCTGTTATTTAAAAAACAGTGCTGTTATTTGAAATACAGTGCCGTTATTTGGAAATACGTGCCGTTATTGAAAATACAGTGCCGATTGAAAAACGGTGCCGTTTTGAAAATAACGCCGTTAATTGGAAATACAGTGCCGTTATTTGGAAATAAGCGAATAAATTTCTAATTTTCCATTGCATTTATTTTATGAAAATTAATACTCGAATATTCTGTGAGTTGAAAGCGATTTATGGTAGAGATAAAATTTGTATGATTCATCTTGTTTATTTATTTTCAAAATATACAGTTAAACAAACCTCTATCACCTGTAAATGCTGATGGCTAAGTCATAATGTAATAAACTTACTAAATGATTGTTTCAAACAATTATGTAATCATTTAACTCCTGTATTACACCCACTAAGCAAAGAACATCTTGAGCACGTTTTGTAACGTTA
Organism: Listronotus oregonensis; assembly: GCA_019359885.1. Lineage (NCBI taxonomy): Eukaryota > Metazoa > Arthropoda > Insecta > Coleoptera > Curculionidae > Listronotus > Listronotus oregonensis. The sequence continues at coordinate 10,136 of JAHBCN010018817.1, forward strand.
TTCAGAAGTAACTGTGATAACGTTTAATTTTAAACGTTATTTTATCATGCCTGTTTCGTTTTTTTGAATTGTTACTGATAATTTTCGTTTCTGTAACATACCCTTGTAAATATTTTTAATACGGTATAGAACAAACATCTTACGGACGTAATTTTTATGTACTATTATATTAACGTTAAAATGTTGCCATGTATCAAGGGTAATAAACTTAACAAGGAGTGCTCGATCCCATTTAAGCCCACATACACCAATTTAAATGTCAATTTGGTATTTGTGACGTAATCCCTTTGCCTGTTTGTTTTGTTTACAAGTAGTATAAAGTCTTAATTTTTTTAAATATTATACATTACAGTTCTAAAAGTAAGTACATAACCAAAATAATTTTTAAAAGTTGAATATTTAACAAAAATTAATAAAATAAATCTACCTTCTGGGCAAAATGGGCAAACTGGTGACGTCCAAACATAACCTATATCTGCGGACAAATAGTAAAAATCGAGCACTCCTTGTTAAGTTTACCATTCTTGGCCATGTATAGAATGGTCTTTTAAATACAAGTTCGATACATGTGTTAATATACGTATCAGATACGATTATAATTTGTTAAAACATAAAATGTTATTGTTGTAACGTTATAATAATGATATTATTTAATGCAGCATCGTTACGTTTACTGCGTCCACTATATATCCTCGTGGAAATGTAAACACAGTTAACTTATCGACCTCGTTTGCTTAAATGTACCACGCACAGAGATTGGTACATTTTTTTGACAACGACGCCAGGTTTAGAAAGAAAAATTAGCTTCGCTTTAGTACTTAACCTTACTTTATTTTAAGAACAATTTGTGATTTGTGTTGTTGTTTTTCTCGTGATATTAAAGGGAAATATGGATCGTAAAGTAAGTATATTACACTAATTTCTATTACACTTCAGTTTTTATGTATGTATGTAGGTATATAGATAAACTGACCAAAAATCCAGATTTTGAAGGTAAGGTTTTTAAGCCATAAGTCTAGAAAATCCAGCATTAGCCGTTTCCTTAAGATAAATATTGAGGTAATAAGTCCGGATTTAGTTTGGTGAGGTACCTCCGATTCCCTAGATACACATAAATTAAAGAAAGTATAGATTAAAATTTGGTTGCTTTATACCTTAGATATTAGCAAAAATTTATATATTCTCCATTAGTCATTTATAAGACTGGTAAGTAGTGTTTTTGCAGGTCGAGTCAAGCGGTTTGTAGGGCGAGCCGTAATTAGCTGTGGGCAACTCGTTGAAGCTTTGCGAGACCTGCAAAACACTTGTTTTTCGGTCATGTAATGTACAATGTTTTTTTCGACCGAAACTATTTAAAAAAAAACAATAATAATATTTTAATGATCGACAACAGGTCTATTTATCCGCTTGACATGGATTTGATACTTATTATAACAATAAGAATAATTTAAGACACCCACAGTAGTACTTAGGCTAAGCCTTCGTGGACTGTCCAAAGATAAAAAAAATCCACTGAAGTTCGTTTCCGTAACAACCATGCATAAAAGCGGCTATGCTCCAAATTAACAGCTTATTTTTAATTTCATGGATCTGCAAAGTAACAAATGGGTTTAGTGACAAATAAGCCTGGCATAAGTGTTTTTCCGGTCCTGAATAACTACTTTCTGGTCTAGCCCGAAAAAAAGTTACTTTCTGGACAAAATGTTTTTCAAAAAATGGGTATTTTCCAATCGGTAAAAAAAAATTTTAGGGGACTTATATAGAAAAATTGGGTATTTTAAATAAATGAAATACTTTGGTTGAATAAATTTGATCAAAGTTGTAACTTTAAAGTATTCACTGTAAAGTATTTTATTTTGTACTTTTTCGATGCCCTGAATGCCCTGATATTAGACACTTGGCACATAAATGATAGTAATAAAAATAATAATAAAATTATTAGAAAATTAATTTTTAAATAAATTGTAGATGCAGCACATTATGTTTTCAAATGACAACTAATCATAAAGTGGATTGGCAGTTCAAAAGAGAGGTTTTGGTTTAACATGCTCAAGTAACGTTAACTAGTATAACTGTAAGTAAAAGTTTTCTTAAGTGATAAATTGAATTTTTAATTGGATTGTTTCTCAAATAGAAGCAAAATAATTATATAGTACAAAGTGTCTAAATGTTTTTTTTTTAATTGGGTGGTTTATCAGTACTTTACTTTACCATTTAGTAATGGCTAATCGAGTAGCTAATATAAGAGACATTTTGACTATATACTTAAAAAAATTGTAGGCTTTAAAGCCAACACAAGGTTTTCATCCTAGAAAATAAAGTATCTATGATACCATCTGCAAAACGTTTTTTTGTCAAACTTGTGATATAAAATTATCTTTTTAATTAATGAAGCAATTATGTCAGTAACCAAAAGTTTTGGGGCAAATATTTTACAAAGTTTTTTTTTCCAGGTGCAACTAGCAGAAAAAATTAGAACAGAACATGGATATTAAAAATACATTTGCATACAGTTGATTTTTAATAAGCATTTATAGATTATGTAGGCAATTTTTATACCTAACTTTAGACCTTTTTACTCATATTTCCACATCACAAAATATTTAAAACTTTTTATAAAGTAAATTAAAAAAGACAAACAAACAAAAAATAAGCTTTCCATATAAAATAGTCTGTACAAAATTTGGAAAATATGAAAGGAGAGTTGGAGACATCAGACATTTTTATGAATAAATTTTTCTCTATAGTTTATATTAGTTTTTTTTTTATTAGGGATAGTTACTTGTTACTGGTTTTATCTTGGAAACTATTTTACTATTTCAGGGTGAATGAAAAAATGATAATCAAAAATAACAGGCGATTTATCACAACATTTTTTTACATCCATTTTTTTTCTGTGGCATCTTTAATAGCAGAGTGGACGCAATATTTACATTTATACACAAAAATGCTAAAACTTTAGGGTAAACAAATATTGTTAATTAATTAATTTCTTGAGGTTTTAATAATCGATAGGGTACTTCACAGTTTTAGTTTTAGAAAACTCAAACACAAAGGATATTTAATCAAATCTTTTTTACTTGACCAGCCTATATTTTAAAAAATATGTTTCACTTTGTTAGTGCTTTTTTGAGTATAAGTAAATTTTCGACCACTCTAGATGTTTAACAGAAAATAGTATATGGGAAAAGGCGTAAAAAATCGTTTAGTTATTTTAATCAAATCCGTGATCAATTACTTAAATATCAAAAAAGTTTGCCCTTTTTAATATACTTAGTATCATGCGCCTCCTAGTGATAAAGTCACCAACTTATATGTTTAGTGACTTTCGAAGCCATGTTCATTATACTAATTTTTATTTTAAAGCTGTACCATCCTTATGTTGATGGACATTAAATGGTTAACAAAATACAATTTACGACCATACTTAATTAAACATTCTGTATTTTTACCATACCACACATTAGGGATCCAAAAGATCTTTTAATGTTATATAATTAACAAAACAGAACCACCTATTTAAATCCTTAGAAAAACCTCTTTATAACGTAACTTATATAACGTAGATGTTTCAGAATATGTGTTAGGCCCAACCAATGCAAAATACGTAACGAGGCCGTGTAAGTTTCGAAACCAAAACGTTGTATTTTTAACGTAACTACGATTTTGTTAAGTTGAAGGAAATATAACGAAACTATTAGGTTCAAGGCGCTGTTATTGTTTCAAGATGATTAACGTAACAAAGGAACAAGAAAACATAAATGTAACGTAATTAAGATGATTTTTTGCTTAGTGGGCATGTTTACCGTTAAAATTCTAATACTAATGATTTGTCTAACTATTTAAACGTATACTTCCTTAAATTAAACTACTAATGATTTACTTAAAAAAATATTTAAAGCTATAGTTTGTATTTAATCTTAGTTAAAACGTGTATACGTTAAGTTGTTAAATTGATATAAAATGTTTTTAATTAAGGGACTGTAGCTATGACTTTTGACAGATGACACTACCAATCAACTGCCAAACCGCTTCTAAACAACCGGTACAACCTGTTTCTATCAGTCTAGCTTGTTTTTTATTATTTAATATTTAAAAATTATGAATTATATGAGATTTAAGGTTCTGCGCTCTGCTCTTAAGCACCAGGCCTAAGCGCAGGGCCTCACATGTTAGGTTTGACAAGTTTGACCTTGACATTATTGACGTTAACAGTATTCTTTAGTTAAGTTTTATTCCTTTAGGCACCAAGACCACAATGATTAATTTACTATAGATCACCGTACTAATGCTAATTGAAGTTCTCAACTTTTTTAAACAGCTGTAGTGCCTTTATGGTTAAAGATGTTTACATACAATATATAATCCTTAGCTAAGATGATGTATTAAACAACGTTTCAGTTTTAACCGCCATTGCCATCATCGGGGTTCCGGGTTTAGCCGATAACTTTCGAACGGTATAACTTACAATTTTCGCGATAAATCAATACCTTCTGCTATGTATCCTAAACAACGTTTCGATTTTACCCATCATCCGCATCATCGGTGTTCAGGTGTTAACCGATAACTTCCGAACGGCATAACTTAAAATTTCCGAGTTTGCGCAAATCAATATTAGGTCTTAGCACAAGTATCCTACGCGTAACGGCCATTTTCTAAGTCACGTGGTTTGCGAGATATGACAGGTGACATTAATATAGTTAGGTTAAGATTCCTAATTACATAGATGGTGTAGTGCCCCGCGCCTAAGCCTCAGGCCTGGGGCTTAAGCGTAGGGGCCCCACATGTTAGGTTTGACATTTGACGTTTGACATTTGACATTTGATCACCGCCATTTTTTTAGCGCATGCGTAATACTCTAAAATATATCTCATACACGTAACCTAACGTTTCTAAGTCACGTAATATGACAGTTGACAGCTGACATTTGACAGGTGACAGGCGCCATTTTTTTTTTAGCGCATGCGTAAGACCCTAAGATACATCTCATACACGTAAGCTAAATTTCCTAAGTCACGTGGGTCGCGACATATGACAGTTGACAGACAACATTTGACAGGTGACAGGCGCCATTTTTAGCGCATGCATACTCTAAAATAAGCCTCGCCCAAGATTCCTAAATATTTAATTACGTCAGAGATATTAAGATAAACGCCTTAGCCGGATTGGGCTGCCCATGAACATACCATCTAGGACTTATACACTAAGACGTGGGTTCGAATCCTGCTGGGTGCTGACTTTTTTTTATTTTTTATTAGTTCCTCAGGTGTTTTACAACCATACATGGTTTAACAATATTATTAATGACAGTTAACGACTTTATTACTACTATTTTTCCTTTTACTATGATACTCACGTGTGCTAGCGTAATACTCAGGATCCTATACATTCATTTCACCTTAATATTTAATATTCCCCTATAGCTCAGTGGTAGAGCTCTAGACTTTGAAGCACTAGGACGCCGGTTCAAATCCTGCTAGCTGACGACTTTTTAATTTAATTAATTCCAAATTCTCTTCCACTAAACATTTATTTCAACTTAATAATTAATACTCCCCGGTGGCTCAGTGGTTGAGCTCTGGGTTTTCGAGCACTAGGACGGCGGTTCGAATCCTGCTAGGTTTTTATTTAATTAATTCCAAAATTCGATGCACCACACCCAATCGATGATCAGATTCCCGATGATGTGATCCTGTGGATTACTGATGACGTGATGACTGGCGACGTATGACAGGCGACGTATGACAGGCGACGTATGACAGGCGACGTATTTTAACGTTATTATTTAACGTTAAGAGACCGGAAGTAAATGCAAATCGGACCTGAAAATTCTCCCATAAGAAATACATGGGAAAATGGCGAAATTTATTGCCGTACTGGTATAGCTTATCTACTTTTGCGCAGAAAATTCGTTGTTTTTTTTATAAAAATCAAGGTTTGGACACAAATTTCCGGAATATAAAACCCAAAATCAAAAATACATTAAGAAAAATCGATAAACAAATTCAAGACGAGCATTTCAAATATAGCAGCTATTACACATCACTAGACTTTTTGGAGCTGTGTTCTTTTTTTAATACCCTTACTCATCTGCTTACCAAAAAAATAAATTCTAATCGAAATTATAACGTTTTTTCTTAAGTACGAGGTCTGTCCAGTAAATATGCCAACTGATCCAATATGGCAACTGTGACGCGAAGTACATAATCGTGTTTGTTTCTGATGGCATTTTTTTACTCTAAGTCAAGATGAAAATTGACGAAATCAATAAGCAATATCAAGTTTTTCATTAAAGATCAGTAAAAATTCGCCAGAAATTACCGATATGTTAAGTACTGTTTACCGTGAAAATGTTTTAATAAAAATATCCAATTTTATGTGAATTGAATGTTTTAAATATGACCGGGAAGATGCCAAGGATAATGCGAGGAAACGATCAACATTTTCGTCAACACAGGATATTGAAGGTCGTTCTGATTTTAAATCATCTTTGGCGTCTTCTCGT